>LOJH01042876.1:834-13443 GCA_001685095.1 Ellobius talpinus
GGAATTGAACTCAGGACCTCTGGAAGAGCAGTCAGTACTCTTAACCTCTGAGCCGTCTCTCCAGTCCGCAGGATCATATTTTAAGGATTATTTCCAGATCCTTTTTCTTTTTTCTTTTTTTTCCTTTTTCTTTCTTTTGGGAACTCTTACACTATACCAATCTCTGTTCTGTACTTTGTTTAAGAATTAAATTAATGTATGATAGACAAACAGGAGAAAATGAGATTTAATCCCATATATACGCAGGGGAATTTTATAAAATTGTGAGATTCAAGGAGGTGGCCAATGATTGAGACATATAGCTTAAATTATATTTAAGATATATATATATAATAATATTATATTATATTGAGACATATAACTTAAACTGTGGAAAGGGAGTTGGAGGCTTTCAGCAAAGGGGGTCGACTGTGAGGAGAAAAGAGCTCAAGGAAAGACAAAGTATGGTCAAAAGGGGTTCGCCTTATTGTCTTGAGGACAACAAAGCTCATCTCTGGGACTTGCTCCTCCTGGTCTGATAGAAATTTTGCTAATCAAAAATTTCTTTATAGGTATAAATTTCTGTTGTAGCTTGGATCTTTTAAAAAGGCAGGGCAGTGGTGGCCCATGCCTTTAATCCCAGCCTCAGGAGACAAAGGCAGATGGATCTCTATGAGTTTGAGGCCAGCCTGGTCTACAGAGTGAGTTCTAGGACAGGCTCAAAGCTACACAGAGAAACCATGTCTTGGAAAAAACAAAACTATAGTACATGTTGCTATATCATACTCTAATCTCTTCAGTTTACTAGAATAAGAATTATCCAGTATGTCTGTGACCCCTCCCTTTAAAGGAAAAACTTTAGAATGTAAATGCACATATGCCATGGGACTTCACTGAAAAACTTCATTTGACAATCTCTTATTATTGGTGGATAATTTTTGGGGGGACATTGTCAACTTTGAGATTTCAAAATTTGCCTCAGAGGGAGAAGTTCATAATAAAAAAATCAACAGAATTCCATAAAGTATCATTTCCAATTTAAACAGAGAGAGAGCTGAGAAAGGAATGTTAAATAAACAAAGGCATTTCAAGGAAATGGAAAAATAGAAAAAAACCTCTGTTTTCTTTGCCTGAAAGGGATCAACATTTTAGCTTCAGAACTACATTGCAGTATCAGTGCAAATGAGGAACAACTGCCTCTTTGCTGTAACGTTAAACTTAAATACTATCTGAAATGCTGAATAAAGAAATTGAGTACATCTCTGGATAAAATATGTGGGTTTTAAACTCATAATCTTACTTTAGTTTTAATTCAGTATTGATATCTGGTTTCCGCTCTAAGTATCAACACTTTGGCTAATATTATACAATTGAATATGATTTAGGTATGGCATGGGAGGTCTATCTGTCTATGCATTGCTTTTATTAGTTCATGAATAAAGAACTGCTTTGAGCCTATGGCAGGGAAGAATAGAACTAGGTGGAGAAAGCTAGGCTGTATGCTAGGAGAAAGAAGGGCGGAGTCAGAGAGACACCATGGAGCCCCACCAGAGACAGATGCCAGAACTTTAGCTGGTAAGCCACAGCCACGTGGCCATACACAGAGTAATAGAAATGGGTTAAATTAATATGTAAGAGTTAGCCAATAAGNGCTAATGGGCCAAGCAGTGATTTAATTAATACAGTTTCCATGTGGTTATTTTGGTTCTGGGTGGCCGGGATGAACAAGCAGCCTCCTTCAACATAAATATGCTACCTTATATACAAACAAGATTTGTGCAAACTTGAACTCCTTATCTAATCCTGTTTCCATATTAAATTATACAGTTTCTATGTTTCATATCATTCTACTAATAAAATAACTAATACGTTCATTAATCATGCTTTCTATGTATTATTCTTTCTGAACAATAAAATTTATCAGAGCAGGATGTTTCTGATGTTTGATTCATAGCCTTGTTTCCAGTGTCTAGAACACTGAGTAATCCATAGATATTCGACTGAACCGTTCGAGCCTGGGGATTTATATACGGCAGTATGAAGGGTGAACATGAAGTGACTCTTGCTTTGTGATTGTAGTTTTGGTTGCTTATTTGCCAGCAATACTAAATATTGAACTCTGACCCACACATACTAGGGAACTGCTTTACTGCTAGGTTGTAGACTCACCGCCAGATACTTTTTCTTCCTTCTTTCCTATTTTTTTAATTGATAGAATCTTACTCTGCACTCCTGATGTCCTGGAACTCTGTATGTAGACTGAACTGACCTCAGATTCATAGAGATCAGCCTGCCTCTGTTTCCTGGGTGCTAAGATTAAGGGACTTTGTGTCACCACACCCAGTCTAAGGGATTATTTAGAATGATAGCAGCAAGACTGTTTTGCTCATTTATTGTGGTAAAAAAAAAAAGCCACAAAATGGTGGTGATTTATTTCTTGGTCATGGGAAATTGAAATCTGTGTGTCTTTCCAGGCAGAGGCTCACCATATGTTGGCATAACATGCTAACATAGACTCTTAAAAACTATTCACATAGAAAGGGAAAGCAGGGATCATTGCTCTGGCTGTTAAGTACCTTCATGAAATGTTGACATTCTACTCACATTCAACTGGGCACAGGAAGATACTTGGTGTGTTTGATTCTATAAGGTAAGAATAGCTTTCTTGTGTGCTTGTAAAGAGAGAGGAACAAGAAATGTTTAGTATCTCCCCTGTTCATCAAACCACTTAAGGCAGTGGAAAACTGAGGGTCAAATTCCATAGATGATGACTGACTACTTGCTGGCAGTAGAAATTAGTAGAATTTAGGAAGGTATGAATTGGAGCCAGTACCAAGTAGTTTTAAAACAGGTGGTACCAAATATGCTTCCCGAAACTCCAGAGGAGCATGCACATAACAAGCTTCTTCAGGCACAGAAGGGATACTTACACTTATGTTTTTTAAGAAAGTATGTTTTTTTTAAAGGAAGCAGAAATTTAGGGTAAGTGCCTAGAAAAACATATGAAGACAAAGGAAGAATTATCAGGCAGAGAAGAGAAACAGGCCAATATACAACTGTGAAAGCACAAGAGGAGACCAGAACGAGTTTTAAAAGCATTAACAGCATTAAGTGTGTTGAGAGATGCAAAAGAGCTGCTTCTTCCCCCACAGTGCCTGGATCTCTTCCTCAGCATGAGGGCTCTCCTCTGGCCTCTTGTGAAGCCCAAGATTGTCAAAAAGAGGATCAAAAACATCATTCAGTACTATTCAGATGGATAGGTCAAAATTAAACTCAACTGTTGGGAACCCCCAGGTCTCCACACCAGGGTATGGAGAAGATTCAAGGGCCACATCAGTTGTAGGAACAAGAAAAACCATAAGCATATAAAGTCCAGCATCCTCTTGGACTTCCTGGTTGGTCCACAAGGTCAAGGAACAGGAAGTGCTGATGTGCCACAAATCTTACTGTGTTGAGATCCATCACAACATTCCTTCCAAGAGTTGAAAAACCGTCATTGCAAGAGCAGCACAGGTGAACACTGTTAGAGTCATCAATCCCAATGCCAGGCTAGGCAGCAGAGAAAATGAATACGTGGCTCATGTGCTTTATTTGTGTTTAAATGAAACATCTACGGGAAGGGGATGATGGAGGGAAGTGGGAGGGAGGGAGTAAGACAGAAAGCAATAGAGAGGGAAGAGAGAAGAATTTGGAAGATGTCGTTTCACCTAAAATTTTGTTTGGCATGGTTTGATGGGATAGAATGAATGAAAGAACGAACTTCAACAACAGTTCTTTGTAGAGTTGTTGAACCACAAGTTACAGAGGGTGGATTGTGAAAATTAGTAAACAAACAAACAAACAAAAAAAAAACTTGTTAACCCTAGAGATTGTTAATGGAGACCATTTCCTTATGCTTCCCTGAACTTCCACCCCACTCCATGGATAAGCAGATAGGTAGTTGTGGTGTAACACAAATGCTGATGAGACAAGTGACAGTAACTCTAAAACCTGCTATTATCTATCAGAGATTGCATTGAACTGTATCTCATCATCTCAGGAACCTTGTGAACTGGTGATTTTTCAGTTCCATCTTACAGAGGGCTACAGAGGTTCAGAGTCAGCAAGCTCACGAATGAGAAAAGAACTGCTTTAAAAACCCAGTCTAACTTAGTTGTACACTGCCATTTTCCCTTGCACTGTGAATTCCCAGTGTTCTCTTCTATGATTTGAAATGTTTTTATCATCTATCTTTCATCTATCTTTTAGTCAGAAGTTGAATAAACATGGCTTTACATGTTATTGCTTGCATTTTCAAAAATGTATATTAATTTTTCCTCAACAAGTATATTAGAAACACATACATTAAATACCTCTTTTTTAAAAAGCATTGCAAAAGAGCCAGCATATTCACAATCTCAAAATTCAAATATCAAATGACTGTGATTCTAGATAGCTAAAAATTCCTCCCCCCAAAAAAGCATACATTAAACTATTACCACTCCTTACTTCTGAGGAGTTTTCATTTAGTTCCTTCTATGTTTGCACATTCTCCAACAAGGACATCTTGTAATTGCAACCCCTTCTTACAAGAAATATAATTATTGTTCACTCTTTTTTACGTAACAGCGATAAACATCAGATTAAAATAGCATTCCCATTTGAACTGTTGAAACAGCTCAGCAAACGAGTTTTCCCGTGTGTCTTTAATTTATAATTGCCTCAGTGTATTGCTCCTGAATTCTTCAGCCTGAGTAGACCTGAGCTCCAGAGGATCACCATCCCCACTGCATAACAAAACAGAACACAACAAAACAAAAGCTCAGCCGGGCGGTGGTGGCGCATGCCTTTAATCCCAGGACTCGGGAGGCAGAGGCAGGCGGATCTCTGTGAGTTCCAGGCCAGCCTGGTCTACAAGAGTTAGTTCCAGGACAGGCTCCAAAAGCTAGAGAGAAACCCTTTCTCGAAAAACCAAAAAAAAAAAGTTCGCGGATCATCAGAGAGCTTTGTATCTCATTTGAGTTACTGGAGATGAATGGGACGCAAAAAGGTTGGCAGGCAATGCATTTCCATTAGGTATATAGTTAGGACCTGTGTGAGATCTCTGCAGGAACCCTGGATATAATCTAAACGGACGCTCCGGTTGCCTAGATACCAGCTCCTGCTTTCTCGAGCTCCTCCTTAGTCGTCTAGACCACGCCCACTTCCTCTTTCCGCCCTTTGACAGTGGGCGGGGAGCAAGAAAGTCTTCAGCCGCTCAGAAGCCCCGAACGGAGGTCGTCGGCCTCTGATTGGAGAAGCGCGGTGTGGGCGGTTCCGAAGGCGGGCCTTCCGAGATGCGGGAACGTCAGCACGTCGACGCGGGGGTTTTCTCTGGAGTCCCGCCACCGCCGTGCCTGTGTTGCTGAACCTGTCTTCAGACTGTCCCGGGGCGGCGGGCCGACGCGGTTAGGGCCGGACCCTGGGGTCGGTCCGGGTCACCGCCCTCTCGGTCTGTCCTCCTGGCCAGTCTACCCTAGGGGAGCCTGGCGGCGTGGGGCCCCTGAGCCGGGCCGGGGAGCTCGGGGCCCTTCCCCGCCCGTGGCTCTGATGGGAGGTGGCGGGAGGAGAGACCTGGGATGTTCAGTCTGATGGCCAACTGCTGCGATTTGTTCAAGCGGTGGCGAGAGCCCGTCAGGTAGGCTGGGGCGCGGGCCCGCTGCCCAGAGGGTTGGGGACGACCGCGCCCCTGGGCCGTGCCGGCGTCTCCTCTTCCCTAGGCGTGGGAGGAGTCAGCCGGGTCTGGGGGATGCCACCCTTCCGGATGGACCATTCCTGGACCGATAGCCTAGACTGTAGCCCCTTGTCTGCTTGACAAAGTTTTGATCCACGGCGTATACATATATTTTAAATTGTTTCTTAGAAAGATGCGTGTATGAGCGTGTCTGTGGAGGGAGAGAACTATCCATTTTCTTGAAAACCTTTTGTAATGGGAAAGTTCTTAAAGAGAGGTTTGAAGTACAATTTTCCTAATAAACACATCCCTGTTGCCGCTCTTTCTGTCTCACCTCTCTTGTACGCATCTGAAAACACAACCGCACACTATTTTGTTTGGCTGTTTGGCTCTACTCCTTACTAATTATATGATTCAACCACATTTGGCCCATCTTCCTTATTTATTAAATGAGGATAAGATCTGTGCCTAAGAAGTGTTGGATCCAATTAGAGTGTGAGAAGAGAAGTGTTTTCTTAGCTGTAATTTAGCTGCTGTTTTCATGCACACTCTAGTATAACCTTCCAATTGAAAAGTCTCTTGCTTCATGATTCACTTTGCATAAGTACATGTGTTACTGTTCGGTGCATGGTCCTTGGTTGTTCAGTCAGTAAATACTGTCAAGAAAATGACAAGTATCAGGCACTGTGTTAGGATGAAGTCAGTGAGGCTACTGCTTCTGAAACCTAGAAGCCCAGATTACACAGTGTGTTTTACATTATAAGTATTGGCTTTTCATAGCTCTGCTTTGGAATTAGACCACAGACAAAATTTAGCAAAGTGCTTTTTAAAAAATCCCAAACTCCACAAATATATATTTAATTTATATATATTAATTTAAAAGATGAGCAGTCCATTAACGTATGCACCTGAAAAGCAACACGTCACAGTCACACATTTATAGGAAAACACATGTCTGTATTTGGGAAAGAAATTTGCTTTAAACAGAATTTTTGGCATTCTTTCCCACTTGTTGCCTTTGGGTTTGAATGTTTCAAGTTTAAGTAATAGGATCCCCTCTAAGAACCGAAGGTGTGTTCATGTGATGACTTTAATCTTACTCTGGCTGATTTCATAGCTTCTACTCAGACTTGAAAGTCAGAACATACACCCATTCATACATGCCTCTGCTTACTTTTAGAGAATGAACTTTTTAGGAGAGTATTAGAGCATGAATATAATCAGAGCTTTGCTTTTATGACTTACACTAATTCATGAAAAGTTGCTTTTTAATATACTTATGCTTCCTGTTTATTTTTTTAAGTTTTAGATATGCTGCTTGATGTTGAGATTCTTTAATATTTTCTGAAAATATATTTGCAAATATATTGTAATCATTATTAATATTCAGAATATGCTCAGAGATTATGTTGGCTTTTCTAATAGACTCTGTACTCTTCACAAGGAAGTTCTTTCATGAAACTCATTTATTCATTTGTCTAATAGTAACCACAGCCCATTGAGTGTATTAGATTTGTTTGCTATGTACCAGGCAGGAGGCTGAGACTCAGCATTAAGGCACCAGTCTGGCTTAGTAATGAGGACCAGGAACCCAGCCAGTTTTCAAACTATACTTTCATACAAGCCAGAACATGAACCTAGGATTTCAAACCCTGTAATCTCAAATTGACTATAGAGCTAGACCCACAGACAAGTGACTTACCCCAATAGAAGCCATATAGTACATTGCTAGATTTTTTTTGTTTTAATTTTTATTTTGAGATACAGTACAATGATGAAAACAAAAAAATCAGTATAATACTGTTAACTAAAATGTAAACCTACTTGTAATAATTTTTAGTTTGGTGTGTCTGTGTAAGATCTAGTCTAGGATCCCACATTATATTTGCTCTGATTGTTTTCCACCTTTCTGAGTCCATAAAGGTTGCCATTTTTAAGGTCTCTTTGTACTGCTTAGGGACTCTAAGGTGGAAGCTGTGGCTGTTTGCAGAGTATCCCTCAATTTGTTTCTTAATTCCTAGTAATTTGAGTGATGTGGTGCATATGGAGGAAGAATGCAGAGACAGTATGTCCTTCATCACAGCCAAGAGCTCTACAGTACCCATTTCACAGTAATCATATCAAGGGTCTGTAGTGGTAGTGGGTTTTATTGCTGGAAAGGTTCGTCTTGACCACATGGTTAACATGTTGTCTTCCGGGCTTCTCAGTAGGGTGCTTGACTTTAATAGATTGGAACCGGAATCCTAGAAGTCTTAGCGTTTTCTCATGTCGAAGTAGCTTGTTATTTCTATCTCACAACATTCTAAGAGAGCAAGTATTAGAAGCATGGCTGCTGAGGTTACTTTTCTCATTCCTGCCTCCAAAACCTTACAGAAGCAAATCATGACAAGAAGGATTTCTCTGGGTCTCAGTTTTAAGAAAACGCTGTCCATTGCATCGAGGTGGACAGTCAGAGCTGTGGGTGGGAGCCTGCAGCCATGCTGAAGTTCAGCTACTTTTCTCTTTCACCTTTTAGTCTGCACGGCTCCATTGATATTCAGGGTGGAGCTTCCCTCTTCTGTTAAATCTCCTTGGACCCCCTCCTAGACACACTCAGTGGTGTGTCTCCTAGGTGATTCCAAATCCAGTCCAGCTGACAATGAAGAATTGCCATCACAATGGCATCAACTTTCACTCAGCAAACTACCTCCCTCCAACCCTGATAGACATCATATAGGAATTTATCGTCCTCTGTCAACAGCCTTTGTTTTTCAGGACCTAACTTGGCCTTTTCTTCTTATTTTCCTGAAAGAGAAATTTATTTGTCTTTCCAAGATTAATTTTTTGACCTGTGCTCTGTGTTCCATTTCCTTGATTTAGTCGTCAACATTCAGACAATGCTTAATTGCTTAGATCAGTATACTTTATATTTATTTTATATATACATACAAGGGGGTTTGTGCGCTATAAGAATATATGAGAACCAAAGTCACTTTTCTCCTTAGTCTTCTGAGTTTCCCTTACATCCTTCTTAGAATGCGTTTTCAGGCTTTTCTTGCCTAACCAACCCAAACTCAGCTATCAGCTTCCCATAGCTGCTCTAGCACATCACTGTAAGGGTAGTAACGTGAAACGATGCAACGTTGATATCATTACATTCTGAGATGGAAGTTAAAATAGTCTGCTAGTCTAGAAGCTCTCCTTTGCCCTTTCCAGCCTCTAGAGAGCACCTGGGTTCCTTGGTTCATGGTGCTGTTCTTCCTCCTTCAAGGCTGGTAGCATAGCCAGTCACAACAGTATGAGAAAACCTTCTTGTACAGACCCTTCTCCATTACATTGCAACTACTTATACAGTCCAAGATGAGCTCCTCCTTATTGATCACACCCCACATTCCCTTCATGTAAAGTAGCATGTACACTGATTGTGGACATCCTTGGAGGGCATTTTTTGGTCTGCCACCCTCTACAATCCTCTGTCCTTGCAGCTACTAGTATCTTTCCTTTTCATTTCACCCTGGGTTTCTCAGTTCACAGTGGATTATGGTGCTGTCCCTACTTCCTCCTCTCTCATGCATTCTGTAACTCCCTGTTTAACTAACTATTGTCCTGTCCCTTTAAGAGTTATACTAGTTGCTTCATGGTAATTGCAACTGATTCCTTTTGACTCTTGCCTTAAATGGGTTCTTACCAGCTTTAGATATCTAAGACCATGTCTTAAAATTCTCAGTGTTTTTTCCTTTTCTATTGCCTGCTTCCTTTATCTTACATCACCAGTTTGCTTTCCTTCATCTGTCCTCCTGGTTTCCCCAAGATTCTCTTTTCTGTGATATGTTCTCACTATGCAACAAATCAGATGTTGTATTAGTTAGCATTTCTGCTACATGCGGAACATATTCCTGGTACAGAGAGGTTGATCCTTTACAGAATTCTCAGTCTCAGCACATTCACAATTGAGCTTGACCCAGTCTTATTTCCATGTCACAAATGTCTTTTGTTTCATTTGTGTTTCATATTAGCAGATTCGTTTTGTCTTCCTCTTACCAAAGTCAGAAGTGAAGAATAATCCTTTATACTGAGTTATGTCTTGTTGTCCTATGTCCTGGTGGCCCCCTGTTTAATAGAATAGTTCTCACATATTTTTAAGGGGCACTTTCAGAGATCCCTAGTGATGCCTAAAGCTGAATAATACCAAATGCTAAAATGCTATATATATATGTATGTACGTATATACACACATATTACACACACACACACACACACACACACACACACTGAGCTTTAACTTGTAGATTTGGCACTGTAAGACCTTAACATCTATAACTAATAATAAAATTGACCAGTTATAGCAATGTACTGTAATAATATGACCAGTATGGAGACCAGTATGGATACCCTACCATTTGGGGGCTTCTATTAAGTAAAATGAGGATGACTTGAACAAAACCAGTCAGGTTAACAGATAACTAATGGAGGAGTAGGATATACAGCATGGATTTGCTGAATAAATGCTTGACATCAGTCAGATGAGTCACACCCAGGCCTGGCGAAGCGGGTTGATACTTTCACTATACTATTGGGACATACAGAAGAAAACTTACTGGTAATTTTAGAGCACAGTCAGTCACATGCTGTGGTTTGATTGAATGCCCCACAGTGGTTTACATGTTAAGACTTCTTCCCTAACATGTTGGGATAGGCAGGTAGTCAAATTCTAGAGATGAAGGTTAGTAGAAGGAGTTTAGGTCACTGGGGATGTGACCTCAAAGAAAGTTGTGGGACCCAAGGCCCCCTCTTCCTTCTCCTTTTCTAGCTTAAATGTAAGAGATTTTACTCTGCATGTGTTCCCACATAATGGGTCGCACTTCAATAATAAGTACTCAGAGGTTGCTTTTGCTTCAAGGCACTGACTCTGGGGCTGCAGATACCTTGGGTGAGTAAAATGGGAGGGCAGTGTGGTATCTCGGCCTTCAGTTTGTGTTCACATTCCATACCTCGCAACCTTAGACTGCTGCTCCTTAGGGCGGGAATGAGACAGGCAGGTTCAGAACAAGAGAGGCATGTGATTTTATTGGTGTTTAAAGACATATACCTATGCTTTCTGTGATTCTGGTGCCAAGAAAGGCCTACTTAAAATCAGAAAAGTAAGACTAAGTAAAAGCATCTTGAAAACAGAAGTAATATAAAATAACAAACAGCTGTTATTTTAAATCAGAAAATAGGAGTATCTCAAGGTTTTCAGGTATTACCCCTTAGAATCACACGTAAGTGTTAATCTCAAAGATACAGGTTTTTCATCCTTAAATGTCCTTCATGCTGTTCATCTCCCATCACTTCTCCCACAGGTCCTTGCCATTTGAAAACAATTTCTCTCCAATATCGATTTTAGCATATCAGTCTGTCAAAGCTTTACTTCAAGTGTTTACTGCTGGCTAACCCATCCAGAAAGAGCTCTAGGTAGCTTGCAGAATGCATCTCATTGCTTCTGCACACTGGCTGAGTGTCTGTAAAACTGATGATGACATGGTTTGTTATTTATGCTGTGTTTGTTTTCGATGGAGGAAATATATCCCTACAACAACATTTTTTGTCCAACTGAATATAAATAAATCTAGACCATTTATAGAAGTTGCTGAGTTCTTAATTTCCTAATTAAGCTTTACATACAGATTAGCAAGGAATATCTAGTATACTGTATGCTAAACTGGAATGCCTGACATTCATTTTATCTGCCTACTTGATTATGCATAATAAAAATAGTGGGATTTTGGAGTTAAAAAGAAGTACAAGAGACATATATATATTTATGTTCAAATATAGAACCTGCTTCATGAAGTTTGAAATATTTTCCATAATGTCGTTTTTGTATGTCAAACTTTGCCTTTTGGTTTTTTGAATAAACTATTTTATCTCTGATATGTATAATTTTAACATTAGAAATAACTTTTATATAATAAATTTTGTTTAAGTATTATCTTTCTAAGTTGACAGATCAATTTATTCTTTTATAATTTCACATATATACAATATATCTTAATCGAATCCTCTTCCAACTCATTCCAGCATTCCCACATGTGTCCCTTCTATCTTCCTCCTCTTCCTCCTCTTCCCTGCTTCCTCCTCCTCTTCCTCTTTTTCCTCCTCTTCTCTGTGTCCTCCTTCTTCTTCTGTTCTTCTCCCACCAAGTCCAGTCAGTGCTGTCTGCATGAGTGTGGACAGCATACCAGTGGCTGAAAAATGCCTCTACCCCCCTCAGCAGCTGTCAGTTGCTGATAGCTCCTCAGCCAGGGACTGAACCTCATGAGACCTACCACCACTCCCTGCCTCCCACCTCCCCATCCATGCTCGGATTATTGACTGCCTTGATCTCGTGGGTTAGCTTACGCGAGAGTTCATGAGAGCAGTGGCCAGACCGTGCCCAGAAGACAACATTTCCCAGTGATTTTCCTCATCTTCTCACTCTTGCAATCTTTCTGGCCCCTCTTCCAATGTCCCTGAGCTCTGTGGGGCTTTATATATCTATAGTTAGGCCTCATTTAGGGCTGAAATGCCATTGTCTCTTATTTTTAACACTGACCAGTATGAGACTGCATTAACTATTGCTCCCTACCATAAGGTTCACTGACCAAAGTTCGTGAAATGTAGGTAGTTTTGTTTTTAGTTTTTAAGTTGAATACTTTCCTGTGTGTTTTTCTTTTTAATTTTTATTAGTTTTCATTTTGCATATTTGTGTGAGTCTGTGTGGAAGCCTGTGTGTGTATGTGTGCATGTGAGTGCTACTATCTGAGGCCAGAGACATCGATAACCCTTGAGATCACGTTATAGGTGGTTACAAGCCACTTAATGTTAGTGTTGGGACTCAAACCTGGGTCCTCTAGAAGAATATTATGTGCTCTTAAGTAATGAACTATCTCTCCAGCCCCTGTGGTGTGTGTGTGTGTGTGTGTGTGTGTGTGTGTGTG
>LOJH01042877.1:0-14106 GCA_001685095.1 Ellobius talpinus
CTAGACCTGGATGGAGGGGGGAGGACCTTGGACTTCCCACAGGACAGGGAACCCCTTACTGCTCTTTGGACTGGAGAGGAAGGGGGAGGGGGATGGGGTAAGGGAGAGGGAAATGGGAGTAGGGGAAGAAGTGGAAATTTTTAATAAAAAAAAGAAAAAGACAGTAAAAAAACAATTGTACAAAGTACCAATATCATACCATTCTGTAATTGTCATGAATCAAGAAAGGGAAAAACAAAACAAAACAAAACCCTGTCTGATGTGGCAGTGCACATCTGTAATCCCAGAATGCGGTAGACTGAGGCAGGAAATTCTCAATGTCATCCTAGGCTACATAGTGAGATAGTCTCTCAAAACAGACAAGAGACAGTGAGCACAGGCAAAACAAATGCAAAATCTCTCCCATAGGAATAAACAAAACATTGTTATCTCCTGGCTATGAGAGTGGCTGCTTCATTACAAAACATATCAGTCTCATTTCAATCTTTTCACTGCTAGACAGGAATCATCAGGCTGGAGATCGTAGAATTACCAGTTTCCTCTTACCATTCTGTATTACCATAGAATACAGCCCTAACTCCTTGCATGGCCAAGATCACAATCCCTTGGGAAATCTTAAAGTAAATTATTTCTAAGACTTGTACTGAGGTGGCCACAAATCTACCAAGCAGCAAAGTCAGTGAACTCCAGTGGGACAGACAGAGATATGAGTACTATTTACAAATTCATACACACACACATATATCAGGAAAATAATACTTATTTTCCGTGAGTCTCCATCCTCTTGTTTCCATATCTTTATTTGTGCATGTGTTATCCATTGTATTTTGTTACTGTTTGCCTGCATGAACAGATGTGGGGATTATTATGAAATCTTATATCCCAAACCTGAAATTTTTTAATCCTTTTCAGTATAAATTCAATTATATATACACAAATTCTACAAAATCTTTGATATATTGCAATTTATCCTGCTATAAACAACTATACTGTAAAGATGTATTTACCCAGTGAGGGACCCTAACAGTTATTTCTCAGATAGTCACAATTATTAGACAATTACTATTCATATTGAGATTGAAATCTATTAACCCTTAATGTGTTCTCTTGACTCAGACACCATAAGAAAATTCTCTTCTCCAAAAACAAAGGTTAAAATGTTTTAAAAGGATTTTTGTGGTCTTGGTTCTATTCATTTACTTCTGGTTTCCAGGCTCAATATTATTAACATTTCCTTTCATTAGTGGTTTTTCCATGTCATATACACTGTATAAATCCAAATATTCTATGAACACTAATCTTCTGTTGTCTCTCAACTATCCTTTCAAGTAAGGGTTGTTCCCATCATGACTGTTATTCCCAATTTGAAACCATACTGTTTTTTTGTTGCCTCAATTCAAAAATACACCACATATCATGATAGTTTTGACATGGATTTATCTGATAGAAAGATAGAATAGAATCTAGAACAGATTCTTGCTGTATTTTTTATCTTAAGTAGTATAGCTTATCAGATTTTTGGTGTTGGGCAAATATTTAAATTTTTATTATTCAAAATTTCCCTTCATTAATCTGATACAATAAAGGTAGTTTCATTGCAGAATTCCTTTCTCTCTTCACAAAATGATATAAAAGAAGTTTTCTCTGCTCACTTTTTATTATCAGAAACATAGGTAACCCTGTGTGTCTATAGTTGTCTACTCTGAGTTCATTTGTGTCTATAGATCCTAGGTACTGCCACTCAATTTATTGAATTGCAAATTTTATGGTTGACTCTGAATTTTATTCTTCTAAGACATTCTTAACTTTGAGCCTCTAACCTACTTTTCTTTTCTAACCTCACTCAATTTTATGTCATTCCAAGTGATACAGCTTTCCACTAAAAACAATAAACATGCATTTGAGTATGACAGATATGTGAAAGATATTGGGTCTTCTCTACATTAAAGGGTTAACAACATCTTTCAGAAATGGTCATCATTAAAACTCTAACTAGTAATAAGTAACTAAACCATATATTTTCATTTTATAAGTATAAGAATTTCTGTCAAAAGAATTTTTGAAATCTTGGCATTGTCTTTAATATAACTCCAAACCAATATCTAAGAATACTATTAAAGATAATATATTCATCTGGCATGACTGAATGACAAAAATCTCATCTTTCCCCTTTTTAAGTCTTCAAAGATATACCATATTATCATTTTATAATATTTTCTGTCACAACATCAAACTCATGGATGTCACTAACTTTATCCTGATTTTTAAAATCTATGTGGTATTTGCTAATTCTGTCATTCTCCATAGTTGCTATTTGACATAGTTTTCCATACATCACCAGTATTGGTTATCAATTTGATCTCAACTCAATTAAAAAATTGATAAATTCTTCACTACACTCTAAGAACAAATGTTTGAACAAAAATTTGAGAACATGACCTTTTGCTATCACCATGCCACAAATCCTTTGAAAATGACTACTTACAGGAAAGTTCATCTACGTAGTG
The DNA here is from genome assembly GCA_001685095.1 of Ellobius talpinus. Lineage (NCBI taxonomy): Eukaryota > Metazoa > Chordata > Mammalia > Rodentia > Cricetidae > Ellobius > Ellobius talpinus. The sequence goes on from LOJH01042877.1 coordinate 2,508, forward strand.
CTCTAATTAGGCCAGTGCCTTCCAACAATTTGATAGTGAGTCATATTAAGAAATATATTTGATGCTAATCTCTCTTCCCTTTTCTGTTACACACACCCATGCAAACACACGTAATTTTATTATATGATATTTTTAATCTTTTATAGAAAAAATGAGTCCATATCCCATTAAACTGCTTTGTGGCTCACCAATAAGTTAGTTACAATCTATGGTTAGAAAAATACTGCCCAATACAGCACATGCATTCATTCTTCCTGTATCTTAACCTAGTGAAAATACTGCCCAATACAGCAATGCATTCTTCCTGTGTCTTAACCTAATGTTTCATAAACAACTTTACAAATCTTTCTTGACTTTCTGTAGTAGTTAAATTGGCTAACCTGTATTGTGGCAGCAATAACCATGTCTGAACTTCCATAAAACTACAATATTTTATCTTTATTTCAGTCTTCATGCACATGACAGTCTTCGAAGCTATCCTTATGAAAAGATGAGAGGGGAGGTTAGCTCTACCTTTGTGTTACCATTACTTCCCATCAGGAGAAAGCAAGAGGCATGGCAAGTAATGAGGCAGCTCTCCACTCACACATGATACCATGAGTCCAGTCCACTTTAATTTTATATGCTAAGAAGGGTCAAAGAAACTCATTCAGAGCAAAGGTAGCACTTCTGTCTTATCTTACTATGAGTCTAAATAAAGGAAAAATATTAAATTTGTTAGCACTCTTAATAATTAAGCACCATACTACCTGAAATCACCAAATCTTGTCTTGGATTTAAGTATCTCATCCAGGCAAAGCAGCAGGTTTAAAGGACAGGAAGCTTAGCCTAGTTGTTAGCTTTCTCTGCAGTTCTCCCTTCTGGCTTTGTTTGCCTCTTCATTCTCCTTATACGTCACACTTTGGAATAGAAGTTGATGACTGTGATATGGAAGCTGGAAAGCTGAGCTTGGGAAATAGATTACTCAGGCAAGTGCTTGTTTTGCAAGCACAAAGGCCTCAGCTCATTCCTGGAACCCATATTTTTAAAAGGCTAGCATGGTGATATATGTTTGGAATCCAAGCACTGGGGCAATAAAGACAGCCTGATCCATAAAGCTCACAGGGTGGAAACACCTACCCTAGTGGCCTACTGACCTAGTTGTAGAAAGAGTATCTCAAAAAAAGAATTGGAGCCTAAAAAAATGGCACTTGAGTTTTCCCTTGGCTTTCACATACAGGTACCAATTTCACACGTGCGGGCGAACACACACACACACACACATGCACACACACATACACACACACACACTCAAGAATGGCCTACCATCTCTTCATATGAAGAAGCAGTGATCATTACATAGCAAAGTTTTCTTTTACTCTAGAATGACAGATATTTGCTTAAATGATTTTCTCAATGTAAATGTAAATATTCAAAATTATTTTACTTTCAACCCATTCATAATACTTGCATATATTTTCTTGCTTTTTCAACTCATCCACCCCATGTTTCACTCTCATTAAACACATATTGACTTATAAACCTTTTTCTAATCAATATTGCTCCATTAGAAGGAATTGCTGATTGCTACTATTGTAATTGGGGCTTTGCTCTGAAATTAATTAATAGATTTTAACATGGGGATGAAAACCATGGAACTGACTTGTTCTTCCTTGGATGGGCTTTTTAAAAGAGGCCTTTGTTCCTCAAAATTTTCCATGCCTTTATTTTTTGCCCTTGAGATTGTGAAGTAGTTGTTTCTCTAATCCAGGAACTATCTTCAAGTCTGAACTCTCTACGCCCTGTAATTCCTGTTTGCAAACAAATCTGTGCTTCACTTTGCTTACATTCCTGTTGCACATTTTCAAATGTAGAAGAATTGAACTCTGAGGCACAGGTTTCCAGTCCCTTCTCCGTGAAGTCCAAATTCATGACTATCTTTTGTGTCTTTCAAATTCATCCAGGCAACAGGTTTATAAGGACTTTGGAACTTCGTATAACAGGTTACCATCTCTCTAGCCCATAGTAGAAGGTTCTGGCTGTTGTTGTGATGGTAGGCCATTTTGGGACTGTCCTCTTGAACGGTGTCCACATGTTAAGCGGACTACAATTCTGTGTCAGTCACTCATTTGATGTGACAGAGGTTATATTACACTTCCATCACTGAGAATCACAGTGGGTTCTTTTGCATTTATGCTATACATCAAGTGTCAGTCATCTGGAACTCTGCACAAGTCGTCCTCTCGGAGACTAGGCAGAGGAGAACCATCTCCATACTTCCTCATATGCACTGTCTCTGAAAACTGGTCAGATGGTCTCATGGCAATGCCTAAGAGTGAAGATGATGAAATAGAATTATGATATGCATGTAGAAGAGGATCAAATGAAGTATTGATGATAAAACAATAATATACATATGTTTGAATGTATATACGTGTGTGCATTCTCATTTAATTCTAAGAATGAATATATGAACTGAAGCAATACTAATTTTCATCATATGGAAAAAAATAAAAAATTAGTACGATTGACAAAGCCAGGCTTTGGGGCTGCTTTGATTACCTCTCATGAAGATGTTCTTCGTCACTTAGAAAACACTGAGAGAGAATGAGGTGAAGGGAGGAACTTCACTTGTTCACTGTCCTCTCTAGGATCACCCACTGCGTGTTTTCCTCACAGGTGTGATGCTGGAGAGGAGGGACCACAATATTTTCCAATATCTTCTGAGAGGTCATTGCTTGTCATGACCCATTAAAGCACTAAGGAGATGAGTGGAAATCCTTCAGTAAACGTTTGAGGTGAAAAAGTTCATTTCTCATGCTGATGGCAGTACAGAGTGTTGGTCCTGTTCTCAAATGGCAGTCCTGTAGATGCAATTCAGGGCATTTCTGCTTCTATACTGCATTTTTACACCATTCTAGGGCTGTATCATCATTTGCTCTACACAAGCAGCACTGGCTAGAAGTCATACACATCAACTATGCCTATTCTATGCCCTCTACACTAACCACGTGACCATACCAAACCATAGGAGAAGCTTCAAAATGCGATCTCTATCTTGGCATCTGCTCTGTTACCAGAGCACACTCAGAAAGAGGATAATGAACATTTGCAGCGGTTTATTCTACCTAACAGGAGTACATTGCAGAAGCACATACATATCTACTGACACATTCCTCATTATCAAAATCTGCTCCTAGAAGTTATGGTGCTAATAATTAATATATTAATGTAAAGGCAATTCAATATATCTTTGAAAGTTTCCATGGGAAAGCATTACCTTTGCAGTCTTAGCTATCTAAAACTTCTGCTCTGTGAAGCCTCATAGTCAAGAGATTTGGGAAACATTCATCTAAAGAAAATGAAAGAATTTTGGGTTTTTATTTTTCTAGAAATTTTTATACCCTTTATGAAAGCATTGATGCACATTTTCAGTAAACGAATATTATATGCAGCTTGTCATGAAAATGGTTGTCCACAAAGCTCCATTTTTAAAGGTCATCTTGTGTCATTTTGTGATGACAGCATGCCTAGGCTTTAATAATGCCATTTCGTTTTTTTTGGTTTTGAAGAATCTAAAGCTTTGCTGAGATTAAAAAAAACAAACAAGAAGTGGGTCTCCAGCCCTAAAATAACACAAAACAACACACATGCACACACACGTGCGCGCACGCGCGCACACACACACACACACGCACACACACATGGGGGGAAAGAGAGAGAGAGAGAGAGAGAGGGAGGGAGGGAGAGAGAGACGTATGTATTAAATTTCACCTTTGTAAACTGTATCTAAGCAGCACCCCTGAGTCTTGACATTATGAACTATAGGCTTGCTCCTACTCTGACAGGTGGAGGCCAAGCAAGCTGTGGTTCCTATAAACACAATGCAAATCTGAATTCTCTCCCTAGCACTATAGATCAGGTCTTGGGCCTTCAGGAGTCCTACCAAAGAAAAGATGTTCTCAATTCTGTGAAGTCGTTACCCAACCCCCTGCCCACTGTCTGCAGCCAGAGAATAAAATTATTTCCCCAAACAAATAAAAGGTTTCACTTGCTGCCCAAATTTCAGATCAATAGAGCAGTTGAGAGTGAGCCAAGATTTGGAAGCTCTCATGTTGAGAGAGTCTGCAGATCATTAAAGATAAACAAAGCCATAAAACACCAACACAATTGGCACAACCAATGGCAGTGCTTTGGGGAGGCTCTGAACAGAGCCTACAGATTGTATTTTCCTGGAAATTAGCACAACTCTGTCTATGTAATAAGCATGTATGAATCCCTAAGTTACGCAGAAGGTACATCCCAGGTAGGGAAGCAAGTGAACTTGGCAGTTTAAATTTTGTGTGCTTAAGTTTGCATGTTGAGTATAGTGTTCCATGATTATTCAAAACAACAATCCAGAGCATCAGCCAAACATCAGAATCTAGATTCCTGCTCCTGCTCACCATACCTAAAACGAGTTAACAAGTAACAGTATAACAATCTGGAAGCAGTTATTAGACATCATAAATTATTGCCTGCACCAATTTTAAATAGATGTTTCTACCAATTTGCTGGAGAAAAAGGACAATTTTCAGGAGGGGAAAGGTTATATCTCATTTATAACAATATATAGAGGATGGATATGTAATTCAATGCATGGTGTCTCTTCAGAAAGCAAATGTTGGAAGAAAAGGCTCACAATACAATACGGTGTCTCAACACCACTATTCTATTTGTTTACACTTTCTATCTATAGGCAAGTATTGCAAACATTTCACAATATATTATTAATGTTCAAGAAAAAAGACACAAGATCCTTAAAACCAAGGGACTACCAACAGATTAGTTTTTTAAAAAATTGCAACCATAAAGTGGAATTCACGAATCCTTTTTTGTTTGTTTGTTCATTTTTGATACTTTCCTTTTCAAGGTATGTTCTCATTCTGATGTTCAGGTTGTCCTTAAAATCATGATTCTCCTGCCTCCATCTCCTGTGGATGTGTGGATATTAAGTGATTACTTCAAGGCGCTTTGGCAAACATGCATACCCATGTCAGAAACACTCTAGTCAAGATATAAATCACCTTCATCATTCTGTGCAGTCACTCAACCTTCCCCATTCTTTTACTGTCAGCTTCTGTTCCTCATCTATGTATATTGCTTTTCTCTGCTCTGAATTTCATGTATTAGGATCACATGCTGTGTGCTCTTTGATATCTGGATCTTTTCCATTCAACATGAAGATTATAAAATTCACCAATGTTAGTCAATGGTGTTGACAGCATTTATTAGATTTGAAGGTCATATAATATTTGACTGTATGAATGTACTCTTGTTGGTGGAAATTATCTGAATCCCAATTTGGTTTATTGTAAAATAACCCATTAAAATATTCTGATTTGATAGAGTATTCTTGTATTTTCATGAGTGAATATTTGTTTTCCACTTGGAAAAAAATTGCCTCAGAGATTGGTACATATGTCTTTGTAAAAGGTGTTGAGTAGTTTTGTAAAGAGATTAGAAATAGATTTTGTGCTGATTCAGTTTCATTAATATTTTCAAAATCCATACAACTAATAACTTTGAATACAATTTCTTATATAAACAACTTTATTCAACACCTTATTTTGATAAATTATTACACTTAAGACTTCAATAGAAAATTGTGATTTTGTATAAATACATATATATTGTTATACACATATGTATATAACAAACACATATATAACTATTTTTATACTACAAAGTAGGTACTAAATAAATGTTCCCTGAATTGAACATAGAGCTCTCCCAATATTTTGAAACGGTTGACATGATTTTGAGAATTTGTAATTTATGTACAAATTTATACAAAGAGAAGTTGAGAAATATGCATGAAGCTGGAGTATGTATGACCTTGACTATTCATGCACCATTGGAATTCATTAAATAATATATATATATATATATATATATATATACATACATGAATGTCAGATAGAGACCTGGGTAGAACAATGGAGAAACTAGTCAATACTACATATTCAGCATAGAGCACAAAATAAAAATATGAACTTTACTATTATAATCTGAATCTAAGTCAAGACTCTGATATAAGCTATCTATGTGACTTGCAGAAGCTGTTTGTATCATCTTAGGCATGGAAGCCAGAGGCTGACTACTGAGGAATGAGTTTTATAAATATGAAGAAATCTCACTGAGACCTGGCTTAGAAGAAAGGTTGAACAGAGGCATCAACCTGCAAAGACACCCATGCCTGCCTGACTATCCCTGGAAAAAAAAGAGAATGGAGGATCACAACGTGGCCTAGAGTGCTTATTACAGCATCAAACCTTTAAAAAAATTCTTAGATAATTTCATACATATCTGCAATGTAGTTTGTTCATATCCACGTTCACGTCCACCCCTTCTGAATGGTTCCTGTTAATCACCTCCTGAGTCTAGTTACAACTGCCAGTATGGGCATGGATGAAGTGTCTTCATCATTGAAGGAAGTGAAGTCTCCATCCCAGAGTGACCATCACTTGCCAATAGCTCCTCAGATAGGGGAGGGCCTCTTGAACCCTTCCCCCATCAATACTGAAGTGTTGACCAGTTTGATCTAGAAGAGCTGTTGCACAGGCAACAAGAACCGCCTTCTGCTCACAAATACAGCAGTCCAGTCCTGTCCAGAAGACACTGTTTCACTGTGGTCCTCCCTGGCCTACAATCTTCCAGTGTTCCCACTCCCTTTTCCAGTTATGGTTTCTGAGCCTTCCAGGTATAGGAAAGATATAGACATTGCATTTAAGCCTGAACACTCCACTATCACGAGAGAACCTGGATGAGGCTTAAGAGCTGGGTGTGAAGACAAGTGTTCAGAAGGGAGTGTTAAAGAGGCAGTCTCCATTTGCTGTCCATTAGAATATGGATTTGGCTTGCAGGCTTCAGCCTCTTTCATGATTCAGAATTCCTAGAGGGTGTGCTCTTTGTACCCCTAGCCTCCATATCAATAAACTGAATCCTTGTTGTATACCCTTTTGGGGTTCAGACCTAGCACTGGATAGCTTTAGCCTCTTCTCTGGTTGGAAGTAGCTGTTAAGGAGGAGATAACGAGAAGGTACACTAGTTAAACAGCCAAGTAGGGCATGAGAGAATCTTGTGCTCATTTAACCCTCAAAATGACCATTAAGAATTGTTGTGTCTATTTATAAGGATGGAAATTCAACTAGATACAGTGGTACTTGACTGCAGGCTGTGAAGCTATGTTATCAAGCTGGATAAAAAAAATACACCAGGTTTATTATTTCACATAGCAAAAAAAAATCAAAAAACCAAAAACCAAAACCTTTCCCTTCATTGTGAAGACAGACACAAGCTTTCATGTTTGCTTCCATTGTTTCTTATTAAGGAAAATATATTAAAGTCCCCTGACAGGTTTCATGTGTCCTTTGTCATAGTTATTCTATTTTGCACTCTTTAAGGGGTCATGTGAGCAGAATGATAGGCAGAGGTGTCAACGCTTTGTGGAAATATAGTTGCAGAAAGAGTGATCTCAGAATAACTGAGCTCTGCTCTCCAGGACACAGGGGACAAAAATCTATAGACACATGGATCAGGAGTTGGAGGAAACACAGCTAGATGATTAAAAATAGGTATTAGCATCAAAGGCACTTGTTTTATAAACAGGCATACAGCGTTACCAGATCAAGGCAGAGGAGAGGCAATGTCATTTGTCACAGTGGACCAACAGATGAGTTTTGTTTAAATTTTGAAGTTTATATATTTTATTTATTATTGAAATTTATTTTATGACTATGCCCTAGAGGGAGTTTTCATTCTCCAGTCCACAAGGATCCATAATTTTCTGATGTCTCTTACGGACTTCTTGGGTAGTTTGGGGTACGCATGGGACTGGTCTTAAAGACAGTTGAGATACTTGTTTTGCAATACACTTAGCAAATTTGTAAGGACAATAATCATCATTTTACATGGGTAGAAATTGGTGATAAAATAGGTAAATTATTTTTTCTTAAGCATAGGGCCTAGAAAAAAGAGAAAAGGAATCTAACTTAAGTCATATTGGCACAAAGTCAATATTCTTGGCAGTACACTGTCCTGCCTGACTCACTGTCATACCTGACCACCTGCACACATAACACATCAACCCCACAGCGTATTTTTTCTAGCAGATAAAGTCTCTTTCTAACCCTTTACAAGAGCAATTCGCAAGCTTTACACTACATAAATATCACCTGGAAGCTTGTGAAAAATTCAGATTTGCCACCTGACCATGCTTCGGGATGTGATGGAGAAGTTGAGGGACACTGTGGAGTTTGGCATGATGAGACATAAGTAAGGGTTGGGGATGAGCTCTGCGTGCCAATGCCTGTCCCTTTTCCACAAGAAAGTAATGCTTTTAAATATCTAATGAAATACATAAACCACTGAGTTCAGTGAACCCAGACTTCCTTCTTTAGTAGGCCATTATGAGATTTTCAAACTTCCTCTATTTGGCCGAATTCATTTGTTAGTATACAGAATTGCAAATTAATTCAGAGTTTGCGCAAATCCTTTGGAACAGATACAAGTACAATCATCAGAATAGTTAATTTAATAAGTAGAATTTTGCCTTTTACTGACTTTAGAGAAGAAAGGGGTAGAATCATACCAAGCTAATATGCATTGTTACATAATATGTTTTATAATAATTTGATCAAAGCATGCACAAATAAGAACTAAGTGTCAAAGCACACCCACAACTCAATGTCCACCACATAATAGTATATACATAAATGTTTTTTGAACTATTCAGCCAAAAGAAAAAAGGCCACAAACCTATTCCTATTGATTTAGCAGCAAGGATTTGATAAAACATGTTTTTACAATTTATTAGTGTACCAATTAATAGTCTTTTATACAAAATTATTTTTAACAGAGTATGTCCATCAGATTGCATCCTTTATATCAAGTGACTTAAAATAACTTTGGGGCATTTCCAGAAATCAAAATTATGTGAGAGGAAAACACCTTGGAAGTTGAGAAGCGCTCATCTGTGGTAAAGGCACCTGTCTCCAGGAGTACATTTATGAAAAGGTATTCCCAGGCACTTGAGCAACTGAACCAAATTTTAATGTTTCAGACTATTTCAAAGATTTTTAAAAGACAATGATAATTTAATGTACAGGTTTGGCTTTCCTTTTTTTCCCTTCTAGCTTGAGAGAATCATGTGACCATGTTCAAAAAAGTTTACATAACATAATTCTTTATTGATTCTTTTGGAATTTCACATCATGCACTCCAATCCCACTCACCTCTCAGTCCATGCATACCTGATCCTCACCCCTGCAGAATACCCCCTGAAAGAAAATGTCCCAAAACTTCATTTAAGACAAACAAGCAAAAACAAAACAAAAATCACCTTGCTCAGTCATCTTTCTGTCTCTCCAACACTTTCTCATTCGTCCTAGTGGCATTGGGTGACCCTACCAGCAAATTTTCATTACAATCAGTCATAGACCTGGGTCAACGCCTCTGACCTCTGGCATTCTATCATCACTGGACCCTTACAGAAACTCCCTCTTGGATATCCTGCTGTTGCTCCCAGTCATGAGGATCCTGCAACTATCATTCAGCAGTACCAGTCCCTTCAAGTATTCCAGAAGGTTATAGATGAGGTAGATGTTAATGTATGCTAACCCAAGACCAAAGATGTGGGTCTTGGTAGTAGCTAAGCTGGTCAGTCTGGGCCAATGTGACCACCCACCTCAGGCAAAGAACAGAGCTAGCTCTCCTAGGCACGTGCCATCAGAGCCAGCTTTCCCATGCTTTTGTGAGGGTTGGGACCATCTCTCCTGAGTGGGAGTGAGGAGGCAATTCTCCTGCTGCACTGCCTGGGGTTGAGGCAGGGCCAGCTATCTCAGAACCAGAGAAAGGCAGAGACTACTCATTATGATCCTTGGATTTCAACAGGCATGTTTCCTATCACCCCCAGTGGTAACACAGGACATGAACATTATCACAGACACCAACTGCAACAGAAATACAAACCCAGACATGGCTCTCAGCAGCAACTCGGGCATGGATATCACCACGGCCCCAGTGGCACTGAAGGTTACACAGATTAGTATGGCCCCACTGGCAGCATGGCCCTTGGACACCAACATAGTCTTAGGTGGTTGTTGAGACTCTAGGCTTTGGCACAGTCCTCGATGGTAACAAGAGTCACAGACATAAACTCAGACCTGGCTGCAGGAGGGCCATGGACCCAGACATGGCCCTAGGCAGCAGCTCAGGCCCAAATATCATCAAGGCTCTGGGTGGCAACACAAACCACTCAGATCATCATGGTGGTGGCAGCACCATGGCCCTTGGGCACCAACATGGCCCAGGGTGGTGACAGAGACACTGGGCATCCTTGCGACCTTTGGTAGCAACATGGGTCATGGATGTAAACTCAGACCCCTGCTGTAGTAGGATCATTTTTTGTTTGTTTGTTTTGCTTTGTTTTGTTTCTTCTTTAAGAACTCTTTCGTGTGAAATGTTAGTCTTACCTTTTTCCTAGCTACCTGCCCTTAGTTCTCTTCATCTGCCTTTTGTCATCTCTGTGAAGATGCTTCATGCAAAGTTTTGTATACTCTGCATGCACTTTCTCAGTTCCCATCTCTCCTTAAGCAGTCCCCACCGTAATTTATTCATGAGCATGGACAGCCAGCGATGGGTGCTCTTTTCTGTGTGTCTGTCCTCTTGTACTTGGCCCTCGAGCAGCAGTCCCTGTCTGTTTTGACATCTCTCTCCCCTGGGATGAGGACCAGAACTTACCTCTGGCGGTCTTCCCATCTGTGTGAATTTTACTCACCATTTTCTCTAAGCTGTTATTTATCAAGAGATTGCACTTCGCTTTTCCCATTTTACCCTACATTCTGTTCCTAGGTTATTTCAACTTGATGAGTCTCAAGTGTTGATCTTCAGATCTAGTTATTTTTTCAAGTACCAAACTGACTGGAACAGCCCACACTGGATTTGTCTACCTGTAGATCTAGTGCACTTCTCACAACTCTTTATTCACACGGAGTTTGTCTTTTACCTCTTTATACTTTCCTTGTACTACTCAGGAAACAGTATTCTCATTTATTTATCAGTTTGAATTTATTAAAGAATAGGCAATGTCCAAAGAAACTATTCTATGTCTTCCTATTCATATAGAGCAAGCCAAACATTCATTGACTTCTCTGTCCTTGATGCAACCCATACTGAACTCCTGTTTACTCTTCCTCCTGTTGTAACTAGGAGGTAAAACACATGGAGAATGGAAGTCATTTCCTTCTTTCTTCCATAACCAATTACTTTTGAATCTTCTTTTATTCTTTCCTCTCTGAAATCTTTAAGGGTACCAGCTACCGGCAACTACTAATGGAATCCACTGCCTTCTTCTTTGCATTTCCCAAACTCTTGACAGATATCTGTCTGCAGCTCTTGTTTACATTTTTGCTTCTTTTTTCGTAGATTATCATCATCATCTTGACATCATCATGACAATAAAGAAATCACATTTTATTTTTTCTACATGCCTTATGCAGAGTGCAATACTTTTACTACATGCTGGTTGAGTGAATTCAAAGAACAATGTTTTTGTTTGAGAATTAAAAGATGGAATTTG
>LOJH01042878.1:0-14106 GCA_001685095.1 Ellobius talpinus
TGGGTGACCTAAGCTGCCACACGAGACCATGGTATTGTCTGGGCCTAGGCTGCTACCTAGGGCCATGCTTGGGTCCTTGGCCCGGCAGCATCCAGGGTCTGAGTTGATGTCCGTAGCTCCTGTTACGGTGGAGGACTGGGCAAATGCCCGGGGTTTAGACAGTCACCTGAGACAATGTTGTTGTAAGAGGTCCTTGCTGCCACTGGTGCCATGGTGGTATCTGGGCCTGAGCTGCTACCAAGGGCCATGTCTGGGTCTGTGGTTCTGCTACAGCTGGGGTCTATGATGATGTCCATGGCCTATGTTGCCACAGGGGTCATAGGAACCATGCAAGTTGAAGTCTGAAGGTTGTGCTGAGTGAGATGACCCTGCCCCTCACTGGTCTTGGGATAGCTGACCCTGCCTCTTGCCTGTCACTGCAGCAAGGGAGCTTGCCCCTGCACTGGGGAGAGATGGCCCCAACCCTCGCTATGTGTGTGGGAAAGCTAGCCCTGATGGCATGGGCCTGGGAGAGCTGGCTCTGCCCTTGCCTGAGGCAGGAGATCACAGGGGCCAGGACCAACCAGCTCAGCTACTACCTAAACCCATATACTGGGCCTTGGGTTGGCCCACCTTAATATCTACACCATCTATGACCTGCTGGAACTCATGAAGGGACTGGTCCTGGAGAACAATAACTGCAGGGTCTCCATGACTTGGGGCAACAGCAGATGTCCAGGAGGAGTTTTAGTGAGGTCCAGTGATGACAGTGTGCCAGAGGCCTTGAACCAGACCAATGACTCATTGCAATAAACATTTTGTGGGTGGAAACAATTGAACAAAAGGGTATACTGAGTGACCCATTGCACAGATAGTAGGACTAAAGTCCAGGGAGAGTAAAGGGTGCTATACAGTGTAAAGACCCTTGTGGAAACAATTGAACAAAAGGGTATACTGAGTGACCCGTTGCACAGATAGTAGGACTAAAGTCCAGGGAGAGTAAAGGGTGCTATACAGTGTAAAGACCCTTGAGGTCTCAAATCCCCTGCTATCTGCCAGTGTATCTCCTTAATCAAGTGGCTTACACTCTTAGGCTCTCAGCTCCTGATGCATAACTCTGGGAAAACCCTGGCCTCCTGGTGGCGCTGTCGAAGATTAATAAGCAAAGCTCTTGACTCAGTCCTGGCAGTCAGGAGTGTCCAGGAAGCAGGTAATTCTCCCTGGGAGCACAGTCTTGAGGAGCAGAAGCCCACTCCAGCCCTGGGCAAAGATGGTAGGATCAGCAGGTTGCCTGGCAGCATAAGTAGGCACAGCAGGAGTTCAGAATGAGTCTAGACTGGGCAGCTGGGGGCCTGCAGAGCAGGACAAGAGCCAAGCTTATTCCTGGGGTTGCTGGAGACTCAGCAGTTCTGATGCTCACGGTGTGGGTGGAGCCGGACCACTGCTGAGGAATTGTCTTGTGGCTATAATGCCTCCCTGCCTCCCTGCATCCCCAGCATTAAAGAGATAGGCTTGCTGGGGGGAGGGGCAGGGGTGGATGAAAATGGCCTCCATAGGCAGCCCATAGGGAGTGGCACTATTAGGAGGTATGGCTCTGTTGGAGTAGGAGCTGTGTCACTAAGGTGGGTTTTGAGGTTTCAGATGCTCAAGCCAGGCCCAGCGTCTCACTCTCTTCCTGCTACCTGCCAGTCCAGGTGTGGAACTCTCAGCTACTTCTCTAGCACCATTTTCGTCTGCATGCTGCCATGTTTTCCACCATGATGATAACTGACTAAACCTCTGAACCTGTGAGCCAGCCCCAATGAAGTGTTTTCCTTTATAAGAGTTGCGGTGGTCATGATGTCTCTTCACAGCAATAGAAACCTTAACTAAGGCACTGTGTTTCTTCCTTCGGAGTTCAATGACAATATCTTCTGTCCTTTATCTAGATGGCCTCTGCAGTCTCTTCTAGACCACCATAGGCATCATCTTTGCTTTTCAGAGGCTAGGTGGCTCAGGGCTCTAGTCCCTAGGAGGCTAAAACATCACACCCTACTTTGTAACAAGGTACCGGTGGGGATAGGTTCAGATTCGGCCTGAGTCCTGCCTTAGGACCCTGAGGAGAGAGAATTCCCACTGTGAGGCACTGTGTTCCTGCTCACAGCCTCACCACCTCCAGTTCTCCACACCTGGAATCAGAGTCCTTCACTAGAGAAGCACTGCTAGTCCCCTGAACCCAGCACACCCCACACCACCCCCACCTTCTCTAGGGAACCATCCTCCCTCATTCTCAGTTCTTATGTCAGGATTGATTCTGTGTTTTTCTCCAGGCTGGAAATATGGCCTGAGCCTGGCCAGTGAGCGGCCATACATGCTTTAGGGCACATGACCTAAGTAAATCAATAAAATTGATTCTGGAATGGTGTGAGTCCTGGACTTAGAGCCAATAGGATGTCATTGTAGAACTTCTTGGGGTGAAGGCTGGAAGTTCGAATCACCACCAAGGGAAGGACAGCAAAGAAGCATCTTCACGATAGCATTTGCACCCCCAGAGCCAGCTGTCCTTGAAGTTCCTTTAACCCTTTATGACTCAACTATGTGAGATAAGACATTTCTTCCCTCTGTCCCCCATTCTTCCTTTTGTCTTTTTCTTTCTTCTCTGTGTCTGGGGTTCTAATTTAGGACCTTGTGCAATCGAAGCACACACCCTGCCTCTGAGCTATATCGTAGCCAGCCTTTTTTGGTTTTGCTTAAGCTGTGTGGAGTAAATTGGTATTACTCATTCCCAAGAGAGTCTTCACTGGCCCAAGAATAAACATGTTGAGAGGCCAGCCCTCCATTGTGACAGTGGGGACAACTGCTTGGACAGCCAGTCTCTAAGCCTCAGGGCACAATCCCAGCCTTACTATCAAGGGCAGAACCTAAAAGTCTCGCTAAACCAGATGTGTGTTGCCCCCTTCCCCACCCTGTCAGGAAAGAGGGTTCATCCTGGATCCTGATCCACTCTTGGTGAACTCTGTATTCCCCTCTCAGAGGACTGACTGAGGCTCAGAGGCAGCTCTCAACAGTTGCATGGGCCTTTCTCTGGGGACTGAGAAAGACTTGGAGGTCCAATCTACCACCCCAGAGAGGTGGGCAGAGGCAACCGGACCTGACAGGCCAGATGCAGAAGAAAGAAAGCAGAGGGGGTGTGGGCAAAAGAAGAAAGGGCTACTTCAAAGCTCATAAAATCACAGAGAGCTGACTGCCCAAGAGGAGTACTGGCTGCTTCCTAAATTATGCAGATTTGTGCAAATGTTATGCAAATTAGCCATGCAAAGGTGGCAGGGGGCACTTGCTGACAGGCTAGCTTGGGAGCCTTCTCATCAGTCAGTCAGCCTCAGCTTCGGAAGTAGAGGAGCTGTCACCTCTGCCAGAGAGGGGGTGGGGGGGCACAGGGTCTGGTTTATTTGAGACTACGCCTTACCTTTCCCTCCTGGGAGGTCCCTCCCACAAGTGACCCTCCAACTCACCTTCCATACCTAATTTCTTCTCAGAGGTGGCTACTTACAGCCAGGACTCTCTGGTAACCTGATCTACCCTCCCCTTCTCATGTTACTGATGAGGAACTAAAGGCCCAGACTGGCAGAGACTCTAGCCCTAAAGATGTGTGGTTGACTCCTCTGAGGTCCTTACTGTCACTTGCCAGAAGAGTTGGCCTTCTGCATGGTCAGAAGAGGCAATCATCTCCTGACTTGCAGTCCCACATGGTTTCCTTGATCCTGTCACCGCCCCTGGAATTCTACCAGGTGTACACTAACGCTTTGCCCTGGGGTCTGTTTTTATAGAACTTAGGTTTAAAAGCTCATAGCATTCGGTCCATAGGATATGGGTGTCATAACTAGGAACTATGCAATCATCATCTTGAAATTCTAATGATGTCCCCTTGTGTGCAAAAGGTAAAGCCTTCTTCTCAATGCTCCCAGTGCCCTCTCACAGCCTGCTGAACTGCCCCCCCACTTTTCATAGTCCCCCATCCTTTAATCACAATAATGGAAACAGTAACAGAAATTGCCCAACTTTGTTGAGTGCTCACTTGGTGCCCAGGCACCATTAGAAACATTTAGCATCCTCATCGCAGCCCTTTAGGTCAGAATCTATTATTACTCCACCTCTCAACAGGTCCGGAGAGCAGAGATGCCAAGTCAGTCATTCATGGCTGCCCACTTGATAGGTGAAGTGGTGGAGCTCTACCCAGGTACGCCTGCTGTCAGAACACAAGCTAGGAGGCCCACTCAGTGAAGGCTGCCTTCTCCAGGAAGCCCATGATTACTGTGATACTAAAGACATCTGGCAGTTTCAAAGCCTCATTCCTAGACTGCTGTACTCCCAAGGAAGCTTTCTTTTTAAATCCCTACAGCCCCAGAGTTCAGTGGCTTGATCTGGAATTTGCTCATGAGGTCTGGCAAGAACCAGCTAAGGATAAGGCTGGCCTCCCTTCCTCCATCATCCACTGTGGGCCAATTGGATCTAGAGCCGGGGGGAGCAACACAGGAGCCTAGGGAGCCCAGACCCAGACAGCTTTTCCAGGGCTCCCCATGCCTGGATACTCTGTCTATTCTATTCTAAGTTCTGTTTGTACATGTGATAGAGAAGAACAAGGACTTCCTTGACCTCAGACTACCCTTTCCTCTCAACACCTCCTGCTCACCAGAGTAGCCTGTTCTTTTGTTCTTTGTTCCCTGGAACCTAGGGACCCTCCAGAAGCACTTCTGGGCTTAAGCTGAAACTGCCAGGAGACCATTAGGGAGATACCAGTCCAGCTCCTTAGAGTCCAGATGGGGACAGAGTGAGAAGAGAGGTGACCTCTGAACCCTGGGTCCTAAATCTTCTCATTGCTCCAGGAGACTCTGCTTCAGTCCATAGATTTGGACTATCTCTTAGGGCCACAGACACTTTTGAGAGCCTGGAGGAAACCCCTAATACTAATGGATGAAGGCACAAGAGAGAAGGCCCTAGAGTCCCTGCCACTCAGTCTGTGCCTTGACCTCAAAGCTTAGAACCCATAACCTAGGTATCCCTGACTTTCCAATGCTAGTTCATTTCCTAAAAGCTACTTCTTGTTGATGTCTGGGATTCTCTGGGCAACCAGTTTAGCAGTCCGTGAGCTTCAGGCTCAGTGAGAGGCCCTTCCTGAAAAACAGAGATGGGGTGTGACTGAGGAAGACACATTAACCTCTGGACTCTACATACGTGTGTGTGCACACAAAGGTCTTGAGCAGCACCATCCAAGGCTGTGCTCTGACATTAGCATGCATTCACACGCTCATATGCACGCCCAAACAGGAGCACACATGCAAAAGGATATTTCCAAGGATCCTTTGTACAATAACAAAATACGAGAAACTGCCCATTTCCCATCAATACGAGGAACTATTTAAAGAACTAAGGAATACCTTGAAGCCGCTAAAAGGGGTAGAAATCAATTTCTAACATGGAAAGATTCTCCCAAACTTATGGGGGAAAGTAAATTCCAGAATGAGTTCTACAAAGTAGTATTCTATTTAAGTTATTTAAAAAAAAAAACCACAGTTTGGATCAGGCATGATTGCAGATACCTTTAATCCCAGCACTGCAAAGGCAGAGGCAAAGATCTCTGTGAATTCCAGGTCAGCCTAGACAGGGTCTTCATAGTTTTTGTCTCAAAAACAAAACAACAACAAAACACAGTTCTACCCGCATGCAGCTATTTGGCTCCCCATGCAATGGGTAGAACCTCTGAGATATCCAGCACAGAGCTAACAACAGGAAGGTGGCTGCTCACAGGAGGGGGACCTGTGTGGTAGGGTGGCAGGCTGCTTGGGTCTTGTGATGAAAATAATAAGCATAGTAATCTTTGAATATATTCTAATTAACCGAGTACAAAATTAAATACCTTCGCTCCTCCATGCCTCTGAAGGCTGCATAGGGGCGAGGAAGACCTGTGCAGTTAATCCTGACTGGCTCCTCCTGGCTATCGTCTCCTGCCCATCACAGCCAAGCTCATTCCGTCTTGGCTGTCCTGTCTCTGCCCTCAGGGTTATGGAACTGTCAGCTTGGTTTTCACAACCTTCCATCAACAGGGCGGGTGGCCATTCCTCAATCCTGATCAAACTGGATGCCATCAGCTTTGTAACATCCTCTCCCTTGGGCCCCCAGCAAGAAGCCATGAAGTAGGGACAAGTTCCAAGGATGCCCAGACTCTCAGGCCACAGCTTCCTCAGCTCCAGGAGAGGGCTGCTCCCTGAACAACAACCCGAGGAAGAAAGAGACGGATCCAGCCCTGCCTTATGCCCGGGCATGCTGGAGAGACAGAGAGCCCTGGGCAAACCTGAGAATGACCCCAGCGACTGTCGGACTTCCCCTTCTGGACATGGGTTGACAGGCTCAAGAAAGGAAACTGACTTTCCCGAATCCCTACGGTGAGTCTGCGCACCACCCCAAAGCTCCACAGAGAGCTTTGGCCTCTCTGTGTCCTTTCTCACCCATGGCAGAAAATTCAAGAACCGTCTACAAGAAGCTGACAGGGCAGGAACAGCCAGGCCCAAGGGGCCAGAAGCAAACCAGGAAGGCTCACATCTCGGTCAGTCATAAGTGGCCCAGGGAAAATATTGACCTTCTAGCTCCTAATGCCAAGTTCCATGAAAGCTGCAACTCCAGACTGAGAAAATCCACCAGGGTTTCATAAATTTGAGAGCGTCCTATCGATTATCATCCTGTTAGGGATGCAGCCCTGGATTTGAGGGTGGGAAGGGACAGAAGGCTGGGCCCTCCCCACACCACAAGATCCCCAACATTATTTAGTCATCCATTCAGAATCTGTTAATGTTTGTAACCACAGGAAGCCAAAGCAGGCTTAGACTAGGAAAGAGTAGCTGGGTGGGAGTTAGAGGTGGTGGAAAGGTTTCTTGCTTTATTCTGGGCTAGCTTTTAAAAATTTTTTTAAACATATAAATGTGTTCTCTTTTCAAAATAATAAATAAATTGTTTAAACCACTCCTGGGGCAACCATCTCCCTGGTCCTGTTTAGATGCATCAAGGAAATGAGGACAAATAAGAAACTGGACTCTGCCTAGGAGTATCCAGCTGGGGAAAGAGGTGATGGAGTTGTCGGCACCAACTATGGTGTAAGCTTTTGGCTGTGACTGCATCTCACCCTATGAGTTCTGAGATGCCCAGAGCTCAGGTGAGCATAACTACTAAATGGAGCTATAAGCGTGTTTGGGACAGACTCTGCACTGCACACCCAGAACAATGACAGGTCATGGAGTGTACTGGGGCAGTGGGGTCTCAGCACTGCTTCCGGCCAATGGACCAGGTCTCTTAAGGCAGAGGAGAGGGTTTTCAGGCTCTACCATGCTGCTGGGGTGACCTCAAAAGTGACCAAGGGTTGCTGCCCTCAGCTAGATGTTGCTAAAGTGGTGGCTCCCTCAGCAGCCTTGAGCTAATGTGGACAGTGTTTCAGGAGCTTTTCCTCTTTAGGTCTGAAAACCTCAGGCCTCTGCCCCAACATAACCCAACTTCTCAATTGCTACTGTGTACAGCAGGCTCCTGAACAGCCCAATATAAAAGAAAGGAGATTGGCTAGGGGTTGTCAAGCTGAGGCCCCCAGTCAAGCTGAGGCCCCCAGGCAGCACTTAGAACTCAGCCCTAAGACAGTGGCCACAAGTCCAGCTGCAGGATCGTGAGGACAGTGGAGCTATGCACACAAACACCTGCACATCTGTACCTGCATATCTGTGCATACACATGTGACACTCAAATACCCCATGAATGTTGGTGTATGTTTAAGCATTGTTTTTTAATTTTAAAGATTTTCTTATTTTCTTTTATTTGTGTATATTGTGTGCATGTATATACCACTTATGTGCCTGGTGCCCCCCGAGGTCAGAAGAGGGCATCTAATCCTCTAGAACTGGAGTTATGGGTGGCTGTTAACCATTATGTAGGTGCTGGTAATCAACCTTGGGTCATCTAGGAGGAGCCAATGCTTTCAGCTGCTGAGCCATCTCTCTAGCCCCTGTTGGGGGCTTTGTTATTATCTCTCATCATTGTTTTGAGACAGTCTCTTTATATAACTCAGGTGGGCTGCGGAACTCAGGACAACCTTGAGCTCCTCCCTTAGCTCCAGAGCACAGAGCTTACAAATATGTGGCCACCACGCTCACCCTGTGCATGTTTTTACTGTGTGCTCTGATAGGCACAGGAATGTGAAAAACATACGTCCTCCAGCACAAACTGGTGAACAAACATTGGGGTGCAGGAAGGTTCGGAGTTGGAAGAGATTAACTACCTCCCAGGTTCCAAGAATCCTCAGACAGGGAGCCCCTAATCAAGCAGAATCGGGGTTCCTGGCAAACCCTGTCCTGTGTTTCCCAGCTCCACCTGCATCCCATATGGAAGAGAAGGGAAATTTGGTGGCTGTGTCCCTACCGCTAACACACACTCTTCATGCGTACACCCTCATATTAGATGGTGTGGGTGGAGGATTCAGTCAGAAGCTGGGGGGGTCACAGAAGGGGGGTGGCAGGGGAGGGAGACACTGAGCTAGGCATCTAGGCTAATTAGTTCCCACAACCCAGGAGTGCCTGAGGGAATAAGCGACCTCTCTTTGCTCATCCACCTCCTTGGCTGCTTCCTATTTCCTCTGTGCCCCCCACCTAACCCACCATTTTCTCTTTTTGCCCCCTCTTGCTCCCATCCCTGCCACCTCAGCTCCCTCACTTTTGGGTAAGTTCTATAGGTCCCTTTGAGGGTCCCAACTATGATGTATATTACACTCCCCCCCAAATATCTCAGGCCAGTCCCCAGTGTAGTTATGACATGGGTAGGTAGGGCCACCTCTACTTCTCAGAGGGTCAGACCACAGCCCTACAGTATCTACCCAAAAGACTCCAATGAGTGAGACCGACCCAGCTGGGTGAACATTTGACTCTCCTGTTTCATCTTCTTGACCAGATGCGACAGAAACTTTGACTCCAGGGATGTGACAGACTGTAGCTGGGAGTTATATATTTCCAAACACCTCTCTTTACTCTTAGGCAACCTTGGCAATTCTCACAACCTCAGACCCCCTCTGTGTTTCAAGTGTCCCAAAGCCACCCATCCTGTAGGAAATCCATCTCCATCAGACACGCAGACACCTCACACTCCTGCACCCCATGTCCAAGTTCTGCCTGCCTTTGCCCGTTCCTGTCATTCCTGAGGCCAGTGGAGCACCGTCCAGGACAGCAGCAGCACTGCCCTGCTTGTACCCTGCTCCCTTCTACAAGTGCCCTAACCCCAGTCTCTCGGGAAGACCTCCTCAAAGCCAGAATCAGCTCTTACTCTACTACAGCCTTCCTTTGACTCTTCCCATCCTTTCCAGACCCCCAAGGGCGGCCTCCCACCAGACCAGTCCACACTCCAGCCCCCGCTCCTGGGCAGCACTGGCTTGCCTGCCTCAGGGCCTTTTGCCCGTGTGCTCCCTCAGCTTGATATTCTTTCACCCATGCAGACCTTTCGAAAATCCCACCTGACCATTTTTTTTCATTCTGTGTTGTTCTTTTCCTAACCTATTGTATATTTATTCTTTTCCTTTCTGTAAAGGCTTTTTATGGCATATTACTGGCATCTGACAAAGATATTTTGCAGAGCATTTTTAAGAAATTTAAAGATTTATTTTGTGTGTGCATGTTTTGCCTAGATGTATATCTGTGCACCATGTGCATGCCTGGTGCCTGTGGAACCAAAAAGGGCATCAGATTTCTTGAAACTGGAATTACAAAAGATTGTGGGTACCATGTGGTTGCTGGGAATCGAACCCAGGTCCTCTGCAAAGAGTATCCAGTGCTCTTAGCTGCTGAGCCCTCTCTCTAGCCTCCATTTTTAAGTAATTTAAACCAGTATTGAGCTATACATTTATGGCACTAAGATCTCAAACTTTTGTTGTTGTTTTCTGTTTGTTTTTTTATGTTCATTGGTGTTTTACCTGTGTGCATACCTGTGTAAGGGTGTCAGGTCCTCTGGAACTGTAGTTACAGACAGGTGTAAACCACCATGTGGGTCTTGGGAATTGAACCCGGGAAGAGCAGTCAGTGCTCTTAACCTCTGAGCCATCTCTCCAGCTTCTAAGATTTCAAATGTATAAACAAATTCCACTAATAGTCACTAAAAGAGGATCAAATCTGGATTCCGGGTCACCTTGAGGAACTGCTGTCCTGACTGACATCAGTCTATTAGGCGACTTTGGATATGGCCACCCATGTCTTTCTAACCAATCAAGTGACTTTAGTGCATATTTCTCTGTCTCTTGCCCCAGATGTCAGTCCTGTGAAACAACCAACTGCTGTGTTTCACTGACTCCTCAAACACAAAGTGCCCAACACAAGTAGCGGCTCATTAAATGAATAAATGAATGATAGGCTAGCGGTAAGCTTACTATCTCTCCCTAGTGAGAGAGAAAAGACTACAGGTTCCCCACCCACAGGAGAAAGGGAATCAAGATGAGGAGGACAGTTTGGCTCTCCAAAAGCAAGGCTAAGCCCAGTTCAGAACCCAGCTAGAGGGAGAAAGGATTCTGGGTCAGCCCTCCAGGCAGCTGAGACTAAAAAGGGCCTGGTGCCTATCACGTGCCCTTGAGCATGGATAGGGGGAAAGAGAATGACGGGCACATGTGCCCTGAGGGATGCTCCCAGCTCGTTGCTGTAGATTTGTATTCCTGCCGACTTTTATTTCAGGCCTTGTTTATTTCTCCTTAAAATGCGGCTGCTATGCCAAGAGTCGTACCCGAATTAGCTGCGAGTGTGTAATTTTACAGCTATTACCCGGGTGTTTCTGTGACTTGGATAATAATGAGAGAAATATAAACAAACAACAGCTCGGTAGTTTAGCAGGGAGGCCTTGGGGCTGCACGTGCAGGCTTCCAAGGGGAGGAGCTCCATCCCTTCCCTGTCCTCATTTCTACCGGTCCCCACCAAGTCATATCAGGCCCAAGAATGGGGTGGGGGCTAGGTAGGTCATGGAGCCCTGGCCCTAAGATGTTTGTGTCCCCAGGAGGACAGTCCCCACCCACAGCCATTCTCCTCATTCTCCCCTCTACAAAAGCTAACAAAGGCCTGGCCTAATTATGGGATATTTCCCTTCTCTGATGGCTAATGGCAGCGGAGCATGTGTGACATTTTGCTCTCTTTCCTTTATTCTTGCTTTTTATCTTCTGCTGCTAAAGGCTTCATACCGAGGCTAGTACAGATGACTGTCCCTCCTCCTTGGGTTCTGGTCCTCTCACTCCTCCTCAAAGCCCCTCCTCTGTCTTTCAGAAAGAGAGAGCTTGTGCAACCCTCTGGGCCACTCTTAGGGAAATGCAAGCAGGAGCTGCCTTCGGCTCCAGAGGTAAACAGAGTCCCGTGCCTTGCATGAGCTCAATGGAGGTTTCACAGAACCTTTCCACACGTCCCTGTACCTTCTGTGCCTCAGTTTCCCTAAATCTGTGCCAAGTTCTCCCTGCTCTAACACCCAAGGTAAATGCCTAAAGAGAGTGGGGGATGGAAATACCTAAAGGGTTGAGAGCATCCAGGGTCTCTGTGGGCATGAGATGCTCAGGCTGTAGGGGTTTGCTTCAGGAGGAGGGGCACTCAGCTTAGGAGAAGCCACAGGGCTGGGGAGCCAGAGGTGAAGGAGGGAGAAGCTTGATGGGGCATCTGGGCCTCAGTTTCCACAAACACTGTCACCCAAAAACGCCAAGCCAAACTTGTTACAGCTTAAAAAAAGAAAAAGAAAAAAAACCATGGAAGCATCTTTACATCATCACAGTCACTTCTCTTCATTACAAGATGAGAAGAAGGGGATACTAAAGCAAAAATCAGAAAAAAATAAAAAGGCAAAACCCATCAAATTCCTCCTTGTCTCCCCAGAGGCAACCTCTGAAGTCTGGCACCCTGACAACTTTGGCTAAGGTAGATCCATTCTATATATTCACACACAGAGACTTTTTAAAGAATCAAAATGGGGTCATGGCTTATATATTGATCAGCTATTTGCTTTATCCCTCACCAATATATCATAAACTTCTTCTAGGTCAGTATATTCGGATCAAACTCATTTTTTAATGGCTGTGCGGTGCTCCACTGGGCTGCTGGACCGCCATTTATACCTCTAACCCTACATCAATGGTCATCTGGGTTGGCTCCAATCTGGGGCTACGTCGGTTTTTTTGAAACTATAAATAATAGTTACTTGACAGCCCCAAAGCTTAGTGTCTTAAATGAGGCATTTATTCTGCTCACAGTCTACAAGGGCAGTTTTGGGCTGGGCTGGGCTGACTCTCTGGTGGGCTCATTCACAGGCCTGTGGTCAGCTGTAGTCCTTTAACCTGGGAGGACTTTGGTTTGGGGTTTTCTTAAAGAATTATTTGTTTTTATTTTATGACTGTAGGTATTTTGCCTGCATGTAATTATGTGCCCTGAATGTGCCCGGGTGCCTACAGAGGCCATAAGAGGCCTCAGATCCCCTGGAAATGGAGTTATAGGCAGTTGCAGTCCTGTGGATGCTGGGAACTGAATCCAAGTCCTCTGGAAGAGCAGTGAGTGCTCTTGACGACTGAGCCACTGAGCCATCTCTCCAGCCTCCAGGACTCGTGTCATAGGCTCATCCTGCAGCAGGCCTGTAGAGGTGCATCCCCATGGTGGGAACTAGTGAAACAGCTATTCAGCCTGCACCTTGAGCTTCTGCAAGACTGCATCCACCACAACAGCCCCTTGTCCAGTGCTAGTGAGGAAGTTAGTCCAGGGTTAGGGATGAAAAACCTCACCCTGGCTGATGGAGATTGGCAAACTGAGGCCGTTTTGTCAAAGAGATGGTGACAAATACTTTGGTACCTACTGCTCTCTATGATTTTGGGCTGGCATTTCTGTAGATGCCAAGGGAGGCCTCATGGAATGCCACTGCTCTTGCATTCCTTAGGGAAAGTAATGCCCACTGCAAAACCATTCCTCTCCAACGTTTATACCAATGTCTACTCTCACTGACTTTCAAAACTGATAAATTGAAGGGCAGATGGAAATGTTTACCAGGCACTTTCTGCCTCAATGGAGTCACCCCAGCATCTGTTACTGACACTTGCCAACCTCAAAAGTCTGAGGCAAAAGACCACAGCCGTCAGTGTGGAGACCTGGATCTTGGTGGTGACTCATCCAGTGCTCTCTGGCTTTGGGCCCGAGAGTTTGACCTTTCCCAGCCTCCAGTCTTGTGTTTGGATCTGTGGTGCACATCGAGATCTTTTTGTATATGCTACTGGGAAAGGGTTCCAGCGTCATTCTTTTGTTTATGTGGATAGCCAGTTGTCCAAGCTTGTGTGCTGAAAAGACTATTCTTTTCCCCCCATTGAATTTTCTTGGCTCTCTGTTGAAAATCGATAGGCTGTAAATGTGAGAGTTCATTTCTGAACTCTCATTTCTGTCCCATTGATCCATATGTCTTATCTCATGCCAGTACTACACTGTCTTGATTATTGTAGCTTGGTGGTAAGTTTTGAGATCTGGAAATATGAGTCTGCCAACTTCGTTATTTTTTAAGATGATTTTGGCTATTCTAGCTCCCTTAAATAGGCTTTATTTTTTCAGAGCATTTTCAAGTTCACAGCAAAATTAAAAGAATACAGAGTTCCCAGATGACCTCTCCCTATACACATACGACCTCCCCTATCATCAGAATCCCAAGCCAGTACATTTGTTACCGTCAATGAGCCTACAATGACACATCTGAGTACATAGTTCACATTAAGGTCTTACTCTACTGTTGGATACTGTACGAATTTTGGTAACTGACATATATCCATCATCATAGTACCCTACAGAATAGTTTCACACTTGTTAAGCTCCATGCTCCATCTACTCATTCCTCAACCTCTAGCCAACACTGCCCTTTCTATGTCTTTACAGTTCTTTACAGTTTTGCCTGCACCAGAAAGATGTCACCTGGCCGTAATCATCAAGGCTGTAGCCTTTACAAGTTGGCTTCTTTCACTTAACAGCATATATTATGTAACATGAGGGCCTACTTGTTGGGGTTTCTGTCCTGCCCGATTCCCACAGTTGTTAGGTCCCAAAGAAAAATCACACAGAGGTCTACATAAGTTATAAACTGATTGGCCCA
>LOJH01042881.1:0-14105 GCA_001685095.1 Ellobius talpinus
GCTAACTCTCACATCTTGATTCAACCCATTTCTAATAATCTCTATGTCACCACGGTTGTGGATTACCAGGAAAGATTGACCTGGCGGCTGGCTCCATGGCAGCTCTCCCTACCTGACTTATTTCTCCCAGCATTCAGTTCTATATTCTCTGTCCATCTAAGGGCTGCCCTAACAAAGGCCAAGGAAGTTTTTTTCATTTAACCAATGAAAGCAACACATAGAAAGAAGATCCTCCTACACCACCTATGATTCAAGTGATAATGAATACTTGGATCTGAGGATAATGTCTGCAGTCAATGACAAAATCTGCTGTTCTCGGGGGATTTCAAGTCAGTAATGTATTGGGACAAACTAATAAAGGGTGTGTAAATAAAAAATGTAGCAAACCAGACTTCTCACCTTCTAACCTGGAAACTTGACTTAATTCTGCTACATCTTAGTGAACTAATCTATAAAATACAGTTGTATAGATACAAACTGATGTCTTGATTGTGAATCTTAAATTCATAAATGCTGTGGAAATTGTGACACAAGCTGACATGTCAGTTGTGTTGGGCAAACATAATATACCATGAATCAGGAAGTATGTCTAAATATGAGGATACACAAAATAATTGTATTCCCTAAACTCATATCTCTTCTAGTTAATACAGAAATTCAGTAATGGATAATTTCAAATTGATAGGGAAAATTTAATTGTGATAACTGCCTTTGTGTTATACACAACTAACTCATTTTAATGTGTGCTCTACACTGCAGACTTTGTTTACTGGGAACAAAAAAAATAACAGCAAACCAGACAGACAGTCTTTGGTTGAGTAATTTAATATATATAATTCCATGTTAAATCATATATGTGGGTATGCAATGTACTTAAAAATTATATTATGCACAGTGCCAAACCCTCTGTTATAATGAAAGGGTATTTAATGTTTTGAGAGTTTATTTAATTTAATCCTACCAATGTAGCCATCTCTCTAACCTTGTAACTGATCCAGATGACTCTGATAGACAGTTGAAGTCCTGGGAAGGGATTTCTTAGGAATCAGAAATTGCTTTGTGTGACCTAGAAAACATAGTATTCCAAAAGCAACGACCTCAGCAAAATGAATCCTTCACAAATAACAATGTACATAAGGCTGTCCCTTCCTTTCTAAAGAGGATTTAAGTATTTCTGTATATACAGAAAGTCTGTACACAATGGCAGTGCTGTGGCTATACATGTAAGGAGTCAGGGGTTAATAACTAAAAACAAAAAGAAATGTAAAGGGGAATCATTCATAATCTGATGTACACAAATCCTGTCATTAGACAATGAAAAAAGAGAACCCAGGGTAAGCCATGTACTCCAGAATTTAACAGTAATGTAAGAAAATAGGGGGAAGACAAAGACTGTCTAGTGAAGCAAAATATATTCTAGGAACTCCAACATGAATTGCAATAAATGTAAAAGATAATAACAGAATACCTGAGAAAGGAAAAGTCTGTTTGTATTTTCTAAACTACAAAAATCACTAAGACTGAAAATACACTGCAACATTTTACTAAGCAAATATCTGCTGCCATATTAAATCCAAACTATTTTTTATTTTTATAGTTATAAAAAAGTGATAGAAAAGTAGCTAATAAGCTAATATACAATAAAATGAAATTATAGATACAGTAATACGTAAGTCAAGAATTGAAGGGATGACAGTGAAAACAGAAAAACATAATTTTTTTTTAAAAATTTGAAATGTAAGTGTAGTTGGTAATGTCAACATATTATAAATCACATAAAAGCAATGATCCCAGATTTCTGCAAGTTTACAAAACAAAACTGCTATACATATCAATCTAACAGTAATTCTAATTCTGACAGCTAACCAAAAGGAAAGGAGGTGTGACCACCAGAATCATTTTCTAATCCCCCATATAGAAATATGTTTATATCTTTTATAACCACCTAGAAAGTGCTATGTCCCTCCATGGAGAAAGAAGACATGACTTTAGCAGAAGCCAAGTACAGACTTAAGATATATTAGGCAGGAGTCTCTGCTGTCCTCAAGGGTTACTGCCTGAAGCATGAGATGAAATGAAGATATTTATGCATCCTTATGATGACCTTGCTTTGATGTATAATTTTATTACTGGACACTAAGCTCATGTTACTCTTCTTACCTATGGCTTTCAGAACTCCCTTGACCAGTCTAGTTCCACAAAGAGACATCCAGATTTTCCAACTCCTTCCATTGTTCAGTGTCCTCCAAAGATCGTTCCCTAGGAAAGAGGGCTTAAATTTGATCAAGATCAAACACCTTTTTCTGACAAATGTCACTTCTCAAGGGCAAAAAAGATAGGTCTCAGAAAAGGGCTGGACTTGAAAGAATGTAGACCTGACTTTGAACTTCAGAGCCCACATTATATAAAGGATGAGTATGTGGCACATACTTGTAGTCCCAGAGCTGGAGAGGCAGTGATAGGAGGATCAGGATTGCTGAGTGTCCAGCAAGCCCAGCTGATCCAGAAAGATACTATTTCAGAGAATTAAGGAATATAATTTCAGAGGAAGAAGCTTAAGGTTGCTTTGTAGCCACTATACATACTTGACAAAGACACAGATGAAGGCTCTCTCTCTCTCTGTCTCTCTCTCATGTGTATGTGAGAAAGAGACAGAGAAAGAGACAGACAAATAGAGAGGGGAGGGAAGAGGGAGAGGAAGAGAGAGAGAGAGAGATAATCAAATATCCAAGTACAACATATAAAATCTAAAGTTACAGTGACTAACTCTGTAAGGTTTAGGGACAAATTTCCTCATATTATAGATGCTATTACTTGTATTTTCATAGTGTCATTTCATTTAGGAAAAATGATTGATTATGGAGCTGGAAAGATAGCTCAGAATTTAAGAGTCCTTATTCCTTTGCTATAAGATCTGAGTTCAATTTTTAGCACTTATATGGTTCACAGCCATCTTTAAATGCAGTTCCAAGAGATTCAGCAATCTCTTCTGAATTATGTGAACATTGCAAAGATATGCATGAATCAAACATCCATACATATAAAATAAAATTAATGTAAAAAATTAAGTGATCAATTGGTAGTGGCAGGCATTATGTTCATTTCTTACTATACATGGTAGAATTCTCCTTTGTATGATCGCATGCAGTAGAGTTTGCCAAAGTTCTATGACAAACTAGAAAATCAAGGTATTTTTCCCTATGAAATAATCAAGTTTTGTGATAAATAAAATTATTTTATCTCTCCCTGCATTTGTTGGCCTAGAAAATATTAGTTTCATATCCTCTCATTGACTGTATATGTATATGTAACTTCCATGTACATGTGGCCATGAACCATTTTTCATCTAAAAGTTCAAAGATTCCTGAAACATGGCCTCATTAACTGCCCATTTGATGATATTTTTATCATCTCCTTTTATAATCTCTCTGATCTGAGCAAATAATTGAAGCTCGGTGACTTGAATGACTTTTCCAAGGTCGAGATCCAAGCTATACAGGAAATGGAGACAAAATAATGACTGTGCTGCAGTTACTGAAAACGTCAAATCCTTTCATGGATGTTGATAAGGTCACTGAGTTCCTGTCTGATGGCTGAACTGCCCTCCCACAATGAAATATAAATGTTTCTATTCATTTTGTGATATTTTACAATTTAGTCATGTGTAGTTTTTGTGATTTCAAATCAATGTTTCCACCATAACTTTGAAAGTTAGTGATATAATTTTAAACCAAAAGGCAACAACAATTTTGAAAATAATGACTTTCGATGAGCACTTTCCATGTTATTTGTGAAGGAAGTCAGCTCTTTATGATCAATACTTAATACAACTCAAATTTCACAGATGAAAAGCTTTCCCTGAAGGAAGCTAAGTAGCTTGATCAAGATCATACTGCTAAATTGGGGAAATCTGGGGCCTTTCCCTTTTAAATGTGGTCTTACTATATTCCTCATGTCATCTTAAAAGTTGTGCTTCTCCTACCTCAGCCACTTGTGTAGCTGGGATTATAGATTTCCAACCCTGTGCCTGGTTCTGAACTGAGGATTTTAACTCCTCTTTTCTAATAAGAAAGTGTACATGGATTTTTCTTTAGTAAAGTGTATGTGTCTGAAAAGAAGCAACCCAGTCCTGGTGATTCCCATAGCCATGGATTGTAACTGGTATACCCTTGCCTATCCCTTCAGTTGAACTTAGTATATGTTCATCATACCCCCTCCTGAAGTCACTGTATATAGAGTGCCTACCATCCTTCATCTTCCTGCTACTTTCATTCACATTGCAAAGAGGCTACACAATAGCTCCCCAGCTACACAGGGTGTGTACAATTCTGGCTGGGCCACTAGAGTAACTAATTTCTCACGTTTCCTGACACATTCACCAGGCACATCAAACCAACATGATTGAATAAGCTAAAGGAACTATCAAGGTCAACACTGCTGTGTCCAGTAACTCTACAACATATCACAGAGCAGATCAACAGGAGTCAGTAAAGAGCTCAAGGTGATGATGGAGAAATATCAGTGAGAATTAAGAGCATACACATAGGGAGTTAAATAGTGCAATATATAATAATCTGTGAAAAGTAAGTACGCAGAGAATGAAAATCAAGCTGATGAAAGGGTAGTTAAAAATAAAATTAAAAATAATTTCTTTATACAGACAAACACGAATATACAAAATATGAAAATATTAGGATATAGCATGAGTAAGCACAGAAGGAGCTGTCTAATAAGCACCTATATCTTTAAATGGAGGGATTTTTCAGATTGTTAAACAAGCAAGGAACCTCATGGATTTAGAATAGAAAGGTTAAGGAAACCCAAGACTATCACAAGAAATGATATAACAAATATCAAAGCAGAAACAAATGAAAAGAGACATAGAAGACTAACAAGGTTAACAAACAAACTTTTCTTTAAGGTGTAGGAGGTTCTTCTGTCTATGTGTTGCCTTTATTGGTTGAATAAAGAAACTGCCTTGGCCTTTTGATAGGGCAGCACTTAGGTAGGCAGAGTAGACAGAACTGAATGCTGGGAAGAAGGGCAGACAGAGAGCCACCACGGAGTTGCCAGGTCAGACATGCTGAATCTTTTCTGGTAAGCCACGACCTCGTGGTGTTATACAGATTATTAGAAATGGGTTAAATCNAGCACTTAGGTAGGCAGAGTAGACAGAACTGAATGCTGGGAAGAAGGGCAGACAGAGAGCCACCACGGAGTTGCCAGGTCAGACATGCTGAATCTTTTCTGGTAAGCCACGACCTCGTGGTGTTATACAGATTATTAGAAATGGGTTAAATCAAGATGTGAGAGTTAGCAAATAAGAGGCTAGATATAATGGGCCAGGCAGTGATTTAATTAGCACAATTTCTGTGTGATTATTTTGGGTGTAAGTTAGCTGGGCGGCCGTGACAAAAAGCAGTCCTCTCACACTGCATCTCTAGACAAGTTAAACATGATTAGATAAGGTAAAGAAGTTATATGTTCCATATAATTATAACATGTTGTTAAAATTCTACTTACTTTTTGTTGTACTAAATCACTTTGAACAAAACTATCTTGTAGGAGAAGGAGTTTATTACAGCTTACACTTCTAGGTCAGTCATTCACTGACGGTAGTCAGGTCAAGAATTCAGGGCAGGAAGCTAGAGTCAGGAACATGAAGGAACACTGGATGCTGCTCCCTCTCTAGTCTGCTCCCAGACTGATGTTCAGCTACTTTTCACCTGACTACAGATAGAACCACTCACAGTGGATTGAATCCTCCTTTCATCAGATGTGAGGCCAATTCTTTCTAACAAGGTTACAGGTCAATCTAATCTAGATGATTCAATTGAGGTTGACTCTCATAGGTGACTTCAGGTCATATCAAATTGACAATAAAATAATTATCAAAATTAGTTGAAGACCAACAAATTATAAAACTTAGATGAAAAAGATACATGTCAGAGGACAAGAGCACAATCAAAATTGAACCATAAGCACAGATTGTTGAAAGGTACATATGTGGATAAGGTTGACCATAATATATATAAAATATACCTTACACATGGACTTGTATGTATATATGTACATATAAGTGGCCTAAGTTTTTAAACTGCCTATGAATATATGTATATTTAAGTATTTCAGTTATACATCTTACCCGGAAAGAGATTATATTTGTCTTGGTAATGCTCTTGTTTACATTTAACCCAGTGATATTCTGTGTAAGTTATATTTTATTTTTGAACATAAGACTGTGTATGGATATCAGCTCCTCTTACTGAAACTAGTATTTGGTAGGTGGTTTGAGATTTTATCTTGAGATCCAAGCTTGGAGTTTGGTAGCATACATCAAAATATTGGTAGGAAATGTGCATTCTGGAAACACCAGGCTCTGGATGTAACTTTCTAATGTTTTAGGATTTTTATCTGAGATATTACTGTGGAAAAGGCACAAAGACCTGAAGTATGACATGCTTTTAATTTGGGTTCCACAGAAGAAAAATAATCAACCTGAGATAACTGCACAAACTCTTCTAGCATTGAGAAAAGCAAACAGATATCTCAGGATAATATTAATTTTATTTTTAATCCAAAAATATAAACTCTCTCACTGAAACTTCTTCTCAATACAAATTAAGAAAGTATATTACAATACACAGAAAAATAGGGTAATAAGTTCGAAGATGCTGGTATAATGTTTATCAACATTTTGTTCACTGCAAACATTTTTCTAGGAAGCTTAGGTTATAAAATATGCTAATTATGTAGCTCTGTTTTTATAGCAGCACAGTGCTGACACTTGGCATTCTCTTGGTTTCACAAACATTAATTTAATTAAGAACTGTCAGGAGATTAGTTTCAACCTCCAAATGTTTACTTGGATTAGATTTAACTGTGTTTTTAATCTCTTACACAAAATAATAAGATGCCAATTTGTCATTGGCAGAAATGTGATACCTAGAAAAAAGGAGAAAAATGATTATGGTGGAAAATTCCAGGACATTGGAGACCTATCTCTCTCCCTCCCTCTCTCTCCATCTTTCTTCCCTCCCTATCTCCCTCCTAACTTCCTTATGTTACTTATGTGACTGGCTCCATAACACGATTTCTCCTAAATTTTAATCAAGGGCTCACCATGCCCTGTGACTTGAAATTTACCTTCTCAAATATGACAGTTGAACAGATTTATTTTCCCTTCTTAATGGTTAAATAGATAATGTATTCTTATTTTGAATTTAGCCACTTGGCACAAATTTTGATGTTGCTTTCTTTCCTACAAAGTTGAGAACAGTCATCTTTTCTCTAAATTGCACAGCATGGACTTCTTTTTCTTTGAAGTGCATCTTCTGAGTTTTTGAAGGAGTAGGACATGGAATTGGGACCCAATAAATACACCAAAGGAACAGGTGCAGATACTGGTAGCATGAAGTGAGATGAAGTAAGAATAAAAACTCACTGAAAAAATTAAAAACTCTATGTTGAAGGGCCAGAACTGGAGAAGATAATCAATTTCTGAGAGGAAAACTTGCCAAGTCCACAAGCAAGTCTAAAAGGAGTTAATGTGATTGCAAAGGTGATACTGATTCCTGTGATTTCTGCAAATGTCAGAAATTCAATTCCATAATTTTTGATTAGTAGGGGAGCTCCCTCTTGTTCTTCCCTAAAAAGAAAGACAACAAATAAGCAAGCTTCAAAAAATGATTCAAAGTTTGTACTCTAACTAACATTAATGTTAAAATAACAAAGAACAAAAGTAATTGATAAGGTGAATTAAGGAAGATTCTTGTGACATTGTTATTGTTAAGGATTTCTGAGAAAAGATGGAGTTTAAGTATGCCCTGAGTCTAACTAATAATATAGCAACTGGGTAAATCACTCCACAACTTTGTGATCAGTTATTCCTCTTAAAATGAGTAGAATGTGTGTGTGTTTGGGTGTGTTCGGGGTGTGTCTTCTGTAATAAGTGAGAAGTAGACAGGCTATATCAGTATAAGAGAGAAAACATAGTAGAATTCCTTATGATACATATGTTCTCTTTGGAGAGCACAGTAGATATAAATGTTAATACTACCCGTAGTTCCAGACAATGGATGGATGGTTTGCCACACACTGGGTAGATTAGTGAAGACTACCATGCATAGTCAATAGATTGTATTGAGTAAATTTTGCTAATTTAGCTACAGTAGGAGGCAATCACAAGGCATAACACTTAAGTAGAGCTCAAATTTTTATTTCCTCCTTGTCTTCTCCATCTTGACTATCTTTTATTTGTTTCCCACTTTGGGATTCCATTATAGTTTATACCTCCAATGTCTTAGTATGAATTCTCCTTATCTCCCCCTTCTCTTCTCCTTGCTCTTCTTTCCTCATCTTCATCCTTCTCCTCCCTCATGTGACTATATGATTGGGTATATTTTCTTTATTTGTTTGGTCTCTAGCCTTGGGGACTGTTGAGGGCCAAGTTCTGTGAACTGGTATGTTTTATGAATTTTGGCAACTATTACATAAAAATAAAAATACTTTTAGAAATTCCATCTCTTTAATTCTTTTGAGTTTCCACATATAAACACCCTTGTTGTTTTCAAGAAAGACACAAATTCTGTTTCCAAATTGAATTGTTTATTCTTGTGCTGGTTTATCTGGGTACTCATTGGTGTATGTAAAGGTGTGTGTATGGAGGAGGCATATGTGGTGTGTGGAGTGGTATGTGCAATGTGTGTATGTGTGGTATGTTTATGTGTGTTTATCTTTTGTTGTTATCAAGTGTAAACCCTGGTCTTCATGCCTACTAGGCATGCTCTCCAACATGAAGGCAGGTTCTCAGTTCATCTCCGTGTTTCCATTGGTCTATGTTTCATATACAAAGCTTTTAATAATGTGATTTCTCATCACATCTTATTTGCCAACACATTCCTTAAGGCATTTAATTGTTTTGTTTCAAATGTCCTACTGCTTGAGGTATTTCTAGTCAGGAATGACATTCCTGTGAGGCTGTTACTGAGCACAAAAGATGACACAGGAAAATCTGGTGATATCACGTAAAATAACATTTCCTGAAAATTCACATTTACTGCCTATAAAGCATAAAAGATATAGCATCACTAACCAGAGGACTCTATAGTGATTTTGGCAAATCTTAGAGCTTCCTCATGATGTTTTGATCAATCTGTTTACTTTTCATTAATGTTTTCCAGCTTTAGTTTATTTTTTTGAAAATGAGGTGACTGAAGGAAACCTAGGATTTGAATGAGGAACTGTCCAATGGAAAATAGGAAGGAAAAGTGACTTCCAAGTTGATGTAGATGTTTGTGTTTATGATTAATTAAACCTAGTTTTGTCTACTGTGAATGAACTAATTAACTCCCTTTCCCTTCCCCTCCCCTCCTATGTCCTCCCCTCCTCATCTCCTCTCCTCCCCATGTCTTACATTTGCTTGCTTGTTCAGTCAGCTCTTACTTAACTTATACTTGCATTCTTTGGTTTGTCTTATACAGGTAATTATTTATCTCTGTGTAGTGTAGAATCCATTTTGAATTTTAAATTGTGAAATCACTGAATTTAGCATTCTGTCATCTAGGAGCAGCTCGATTTTGACTGCTTTATTGAAGCTATCAACAGGAATTCAGGAATTGACATCCTTCAATACTGAGACTCATATGATGTATTCTAATATGCTAGCACTTAATGTAGGGCAGATCCCACAAGAACCCTGTGCATGGAATTGTATTAATGCAGTTAAATCAAGGAGAAAAATGAGGTTCAGGGCATCCTTTATAAATACAAAAACTGAATTAGAGATAAACCTATTTTTTGCCTTGAGCAATATTCACAATCTCTTTGAGTCTTCCCTTTCCTCCATGCCTTTATTTTTCCCTTTGCCTATGCTGTGCACTTTGATTCTTCTTTTTCTCTTTTTCTGTGTTGAAGACTAGAAAAAACATTCAGGTGAAGACTTGGATTTCAAATATTCATAGACCCCTTCTTCATTAAGGACAATTATATTTAAGTATCTGGATTTCACTAAATATTTTCAATTAAGAAATAAGTGAACTATATACATTTGTGCTCAACATAAATATGATCAGTTTTCCTACCCTATTTTTCTAATTATAATAAGATATAACTAGAAATATTTTTCACAACACATCTGTATTTTACAATTTTACCCAGAAATCAGTTATGTTGGGACATAACTGGCATCTGCAACTTGTGTTTCCAAGATTATTATGGTATATTTTGGTTTTAGGAAATGTGTGAAAAATGGAGCATTTAAAATGTATATTTGAACACTTTCTGACTGATAAAAATCTTAAAAATTGCTTTTATAAAGTAATTGACATCAGAGAAGTTAGAAGCTACAAAATTAGTACATGGCACAGATCATCTGGACAAACTGAAAAAATGTTTCCTTTCCTAGTGAATCATGGACAGTTAGCTTCCTGTGTGAATCCATGAAAAAAATAAGTGGCCTGTTCAAAATGAGGAAAAAATACTGTAAAATGAATCAATTGAGCAATTAATTTGGTCATTATTTCACAAGAGATTCTTTTGAGATATCAAATATTAGCACTGAGAAAATCTTTCTGTTTTGAAGTCTTAATATTTTTTAGAAATGGAAATCAATGGTATATAATTATGCAAAAGAAGTTTACTTATGCATTAAATCAAGAGAAATTAATATTTCTTTTGTAGAACAGTCTTCTAATGCCACAAATGAATGATACATGACTTTTGAAATGAAATTAAAGTGAAATGATTTGTGTGTTATTTTCTTGCTTAGCTGGATTTTACTTCAAAGTCTAGTTTCAATTTTTTTCAGGCTCTTTGATAGTTTTAAAGTTATTGTTTGCCTCCAACAGTTTTTCTGTCTCAATGAGAGTCCCCTCTGCCTTCTCAGAGCTTTGTGGAAATTGCCAAATTTATTTTCACTCATTTTAGAAAAAGGAATATCTTTATGCTCTGTCTCCAGTTTGCTTTTGGTTTGCTTGAACATACCCAGGTCTTCAGCAACTCTGGGTGGATATGAATGTCCCCTAGGAAACATTCCATGGTTACTATATTCAGAAAAATGATCAGTTACAGTCCAATGTCTTCAGAGTGTTACATTTACAGGGACATGTGAAGAGTCAGGTTTATCTGTAGGTTGAAATAATTTCAGCTACTCAGTTCCTCATAGTCCCTCTAGTAGAGCATCAAAACTGACTATAGGCACCTTCACATTCAAAAAATACATTTACTATATTTTACATTTTTAAATTATACTTGTATTATCCTTACCATCTCTTTCCTCCATTCTAACCTTTTCTACCTTGTTCACTCTCAAATTTATGGAGTCTTTTTCTTCTATTTTTATAATATGTCCCTAAACACATAAACACAACTTCTTCAGCTCATACAATGTCACCTTCATATTTATTAGCTCTGCTCTTAAGTAGTTTGGTGTGCCTGCCCTGCAGACAGGCATTTCTCCACCTCACAGCAGTTACAAGCTGCCTGTAGGTTTCTGTCTAAGGTTGAGCTCAGTGAGCTCATTGATTATATTCTAAAGAATGAAAGTCTTCTGCCATGCCTTGACTAAATACTTCATACCTTTTCTTACTTAATTCTTTTTTCCAATTTAGTCAGATAATTACTGTAATTATACCTATTTTATTCATGAATGAAATAAAAGGTCAGAAAGGACTGTTCACTATGAATACAGCAGATACTAATAGTGGTGTGATTAGCACAGCTGCTGGGAACCTTGGCTCTCTTCCCATAATGGAAATGATGTCTTGAAGGGAGCATGGATTATATTTTCTCCCACAGAATGTAGGACAAGGTTATGCCTGCCAAATTCTGCACTAGTGTTTGTGTGTTCACACAGCCTCTGTTTGAGTCTTGTGGGAAGACTCAAAGATTCTAATCTAGCCCCATCATCTAGTTATCCCAGCTGCTAGAGAGACAGGGATACAAGAGAGAAAATACCCTAGCTGACTGGATCATCTTCCCTTTTTTCTTTTTTCAGAAATATGGCTGCAATATCTATTTCTCAGTTGAATATGCATGACCACCTTTTATTGCCTTTTCATTTACTGGAATGGATTTTTCATTTTTTTCTTCTTTGTAAATACTTTTTTATTACGTTATATACCAACCACAATCCCCTTCCCTTCAACCCATCCCATATCCACTCCTGAGAAAAGATAAGGTCTCCCATGGGGAGTCAACAAAACCTGGCACTTTAAGTTGAGGCAGAACCAAGCCCCTCCGACCTGCATCAAGGCTGAACAAAGTATCCCACCATAGGCAAAAGGCTCCAAAATGTCAGCTCATGCACCAGGGGGTAGATACTGGACCCACTGCCAGGGGCTCACAAACAGACCAAGCTACACAACTGTTGCCCCCATGCAGAAAGCCTAGTTCGTTCCCATACAGGCTGTCAGTCTACAGTCCATTATCTCCTTGGACCTTGGGTTAGCTGTCTTTGTTGTTTTCCAAGTCATGATATTGAACCCCTTTGCTTATACAATCCCTCCTCCCTCTCTCCTACTGAACTCCAGGAGCTCAGCTGGGGTCTTGGCTGTGGTTCTCTGAATTTGCTTAGATTAGTTACAGGATTAATGTTGAACTGGCCTTACCCTGTAATCAGATTGCTGATTGCGCTGTCATCATAGCACCTTCAACTAATAACTGATCATACTCACCTTAAGTGTCTTGGTCCTTGGAGAGATGAGTTTCTGAGTTCAAAGCTCTCTGGACTCTAGCCCCTGGAGGCACAGCCAGTGCCCCACCCCTACACAGCTAGGCTGTAGGAACCTAGGAGCAGGCTTCCCACACAGGCAGTCATCCCCTGCTGCATCTCTGACCACTAGAACCTTGTCCCTGGCTGCCCCTGGAGAGGTGAGTGTCTGTGTTTGCTCCTAGAGGGCCAGTTCTCTGAACCCTAGGCCCCAAAGAAACATCCACTGCCCCAACCTCTCCCAGTTAGGCCCTAAGGAACTAGAAGTAGTCTTTCAGCATCCATTGCCACCTCCACTGCTTATATAATTAGGAAAGCCTAACACCTGGCTTTCCCTGGAGAACTGAGTGTCTGGGTTTGCTGTTGGAGGGTTCAGTTCTTGGGACACTAGCCCCCAAAGGCACAGCCTGTGCTCCACCCACACCCAGCTAGGCCTCAGGGATCTAGGAGTTGTCTTCCCACACCTGCAGTCAACCTTAACACATCTCTGACCACTGCAGCCTTGGCCCTGGCTGTCCCTGGAGAGGAGAATATCTGGGTTCCCAGTTGGACAGTCCTGCTCTCCAGGCCCTAGATCATGGGGAGGAACATCCTCTGCCTCACCAACCAAAAAGACCACAGAACAGGAACAGTCTCCCCACACCTGCAACCATCCCTCCGCTGCACCTAAAAACACTGGAATTTTGGTCCTGACTGCACCTGGAGAGAAACCCACAGAGAACCATCAGCAACTCCCAGAGGCAAAGACCCACCTGCACCAACAGAAATAGAGACCACCTAAGTCACATGCTCCACCTGCACTAATTGAAAGATGAGATACCCTCTGAAGTACAGGCCCAACTTGTTCCTTTTGAGGATGACATAGGTAGGTACCAATGTAAAAACACATTTAAACACATTCAACAACTTAAAGAGGAATATGACAACACCTGAACCTAAAGGTGCTACAAAAGGAAGACTTGAACATCCTAACTCAGAAGAATCAGAAGAAAGTGTCAGTAAATATAACTTTCTGGAGATGATAGAAACACTTAAAGAGGAAATAAAAAATTCTCTTGAAGAAAAGGAGGAAAAGACAAACAAAAATGGAAGAAATCAATAAATCTCTTAAAGAAAGTCAAGAGCTTTTGTCTGCAAGGTCCCTGGCCAGCAAGGGGCCCTGATTCTGTACCAGAAGATCCATCAGAGGGGTCCATGGCCAGCAAGGGGCCCTGATCCTGTACCAGAAGACCCATCAGAGAGCATTTGTAGGAAGAGATGGGCAGGCACCAATGCAAGAATTCTTCCAACAATCTGGAAAACAACATAACACCAGAACCCAGCAAACATAAAACAGGACGACTGGAACACCCTAATCCAGAA
This sequence comes from Ellobius talpinus, assembly GCA_001685095.1. NCBI lineage: Eukaryota > Metazoa > Chordata > Mammalia > Rodentia > Cricetidae > Ellobius > Ellobius talpinus. The sequence continues at coordinate 14,072 of LOJH01042881.1, forward strand.
GAAGTAGAAAAAAATTGACATTATGAAAGAGATA
>LOJH01042882.1:0-14105 GCA_001685095.1 Ellobius talpinus
GGAGGGAGGGAGGGAAGGAGGGAGAGAGCAACCTCATGACAACAAGGATGTACACATCATACAAAGTTTGGGCAGAGAATTCTGGATCCTCAAAGCCCAGGACTCTAGATCTTGGTCTAGAAGCAGAGACACTGGTCTCCAGTCGGGCAGCTTCCTAAACAAGAAGACTCTGGGGATAGCGGTGATGCCTCCTATAAAGGTACAGCTGAAACAAAAGAGACCAAAAAGACTATGTTATATGTGCACTATAGCTATGCTTTCCCCAAAGAATAAATTAATTTAATTAAATATGTAATGACAGAAAGAAAGAAGGGTTAGTTAGCTGTACATTGCTATAACAATGTAAAGGAAAACTTATTTTAGCTTTGGAAGAAAGCTTATTTTAGCTTAACTTTCAGAAACTTCAGCCCCTGATCACTTGTCTCCATGGCTTTGAGCCTGTGGCCATGCTATAGAAGACATAGTGTCGCTTCATAGTGGCCAAGGAACAAAGAGAGAGAAAGACGAGGGCTGTAGTCCCAAAATTTCCTTCAAGGATAAACCTCCCATTGACTTCACTTCCTCCCATTAGGATCCACCTCCTAAAAGTCACATGACTTGCCAATACCCCCCCCCCTGGGGACCAAACCTGATCATATGCATCTTTGGGGGACATTTAAGATAAAAATTATGGCAGAGGAGAAGGAAGGATATTTCTCCAACCTTTCTAATAAAATCTTCTGACAACAAAAAAAGGTGGGAGAGGCTTGAGGATGGGTATAAAGATAAAAATATCTTTAAAACCTATGCTACTTTAGAAGCTCATGATCGCTACCTGTGCTGTTCACTGTTTTATCTTAAGCATTTATAATCATTTGTAATCACGGAGGTGTTTTGTTTTTAACCAAAAATCTTTCTTTAAAAGCAGTGCTCCAGGAAGATACATTGTTGACCCTTTGATACCAGGTGCTGGGAGAACCCTCTTGAGTGTTCACTTTAAAGTCACAGTGTGACAAGCCCTGTGTCATAAAGAGAAATACAACAGACCTCCATGCTGTCTCTCATTTCCAGGGTCAGTCTCATCTGATAACATGGGACCTGGGGTTACTGAAACACAGGCTGTTCATGGTTTGATGGGAGTGGGGTGGTGGGGGTGGGGAAAGTAGCCTTGAGTCTGCAGAAATTTAGGTTTGTCTGTCACTATTGTTTTGATCCTTGAAAAACAAAATGAGACAGCGTGTTTAGGTGTGGCAAGAGCCCTGGCCCTCGGAGAATGGAAAGAACTCTGCTTTGAGCCAGAAACCTGCATGAAGGTCTTTCATGACGAGTGTTTATAGTAGTTTAGAACAGGGTTGGCCAACTATTCTCAACAACTGAATCCAAGCAAAGCCCAGGTTGAGATGGAAGGAGGGGAGGGAAAGGGTGAAAGGGAAGGAGAGGGAAAGGAAGTGTAGGAAAAGAGGAGCTTAGAATGAACGGCAATCAACCACACAAGGGCCCAACAAGCCTGGAACGTTTTTTATTCGATCCTCTACAAATTTGCCAAAGCCTCATTTTATAACCACCATGAGAGTAATATTGTAAAAGTTCAGGTCCTGGAAAAAAACAGGCAACACACTGAGAAAGTGTTACCAATCTTCACAATAATGCTGCATAACAAACCATTCCAATTGTCTGTGTCTTAAAATAACGTCACCGTATTTTCCACATCTGTGGGTGAACTAGGCTCAGCTGGAGTGGCGATGCTGATCTTGGCTGATTGCTTGTTCTCTGTGGGTTGACAAGAGTCAGTGAAGACAAGCTGAGCTTTCCTGGGGAAGATGGTTCTACACTACAGGTCTTGAGTCTGGTTCTTTACCACCCAGTGCCTTCCTTGGCTCAGTGGGCTAGCCAAGACATGTTCTTCTCTTGACAGCCGTTGAGGCCTTAGGGGTAGACTCGGAACTCACCCACTGCCACTTCTCCTGAATGCCACGAAGCCAGTCGGATGGTACAGCCCAAAGTGAAATATAACTAAAGGAGGAAGGTAGGTGTTTCCTGATCTTTCAACAATCATGTGACTTAGAGAGGGTAGAGAATCAGGCTTAATAATACAAACTGAAATAGATTCAGTCCTTCTTAAGCATCCACAGGTCCAGTCCATCCAGGAGCTGTGGGTTTTTAGCAAAGGAGACCAACTCCAGCCCTGCCACGGAGCTCAGTTCTAATGAGATGTGGAAGGAATTTAATATTTAGCATGACCCTTCCTGCCCACTTTGCTTTGCTCCGCTGGGGGGATGGGCGGCTAGTGTATTGGTTCCTGGAAGATGAGGCCATCGGCCGTGACCTGCTTTATGCCCCTGTGTTCTGAACGGAGCCCTGGGTAAGGTACGTGTTCAATATCAACGAGTGGGTGAGCGCACGAGGCATTTCTGTCCCTCCTTTCCGGGAATCACTGGGTCCCTGTCATTTCACCTACGGATGGGAAGGAGTGAGGTGACAGACATTCAGACCTCCCGATTATCAGATGACGCAAAGCTGGAACACAGAGCAAATGCCGAACGAAACTGGACTTCGGAGACCATGCATCACTGGGGCAAGAGTCCACAGATGGCGCATGCCTCCGAGGGTAGAAAAGTGGGCCATCCACCCAAATCGCCATGCAGCCTGAAAGATGTGGGGGAGCGGAGCCCCTGCAGCAGGCGAGGTAGGGAAGGCTCCAGACGGATTGGTAGATATTCCCACCCTGCCAGGCAGGGCAGTACCCAGATGGTCTACCCCATGCCAGGACAGCAAACCAAACTCAGGAGGGAATGCCATGCACAATGAGGGCCTGACCTTCGCCTCCCTGGCTAGAACGAAGGTAGCATTACACAGCGGATGGGGTTAGCCATAATTATGGGAACACAAACCCATTGCCTCCCTGGGAACTCAGAACCAGAGCACAGGTCCACCATGCTGGGTTATATTGAGTGGCAACAACTGCTCTGTTTGTTCGGTCAAAGCTGTTCAGCCCAGACCCAGGTCTGCTTCCCCACCTCAGTTTCTTCATCTGTGAAATGGGTGTTAAAATTCTAGACCAGGCTAGGTGAGATGGCTCAGTAGGTAAAGGCAATTGACACCGAGTCTGACAACCTGAGTTTGCTTCCCGGGACCCCCCACATGGTGGAAAGAGCCGTGCTTGCTTGAAGTTGTCCCGATGATATCTATCAAACACCAGCAGACAGCCTCTCTCTCTCTCTCTCTCTCTCTCACACACACACACACACACATACACACTCAATAAATAAGTATAATAAAAAATCTAAAGATATCAGACACATTTCATTCACAGAATTTTGTATGAGAATCAAAAAAATTAATACGTGTAAAAGGTAAATGAGAAACTGACCACTCTTATCCAAACTAAGCCCAACTCAGGTGAGATGTGCCAGAGTTGGTCTTGAGAAAGCCAATGATGCTCTGAGCTTCTGGAAAAGATGGAAAACTTTAGGGTAAAGAAGTATTTAGAACCATGAAAGAGATTGTTTCCAAAATTAAAAGTGTTATAGGTGAACATTAGCGTCCAGGAGTTCAAGGTTCTGTCATCCCAGAAGAAGGAATTTGAGGAGGACCATGTGACCAATGGTAGAAACAGGCGGTTTATTACGAAAAAGAGCGCTTCTCAGCAAGGCAGTGTCCTGGGAAAGTTTAGGCACTCCATTGCGCCTGCGCTAAGCAGACAGCGCCAATCATAGCTCAAGTGCTTTTTCTGCGCATGCTCTATTACACACCTGCCTTACTGGGGAGGAGTTTACAGTCTTTGGCTAACAGGCTTCTTCAATCTTACTGCCTCGCCTCTCCTGCCACAAATGTAAGATAACCTCCCTGCTAGAAAAAAATAACCGCGAGAGTGCTTTCCCAAAGCATGAGGAATGAAAGTTTCCGAGGCCCAAGTCCTCTCGGGAGGGTAATAAATATGAGAAATAAGTTATTCTTGAAGGTAATTGAAGCAGAGTGTGAATGAATTCAAAGCACAATTCTGTCCCTTTTAGACGAAACAAATAGAAACAGTAAGCAGGGCAGGGAGGGGGCAAGACCAAGATTAAAAGACAGATGTGTTCATTCTCTCAGAGGATCTTGACTGCAGACAGAGGGGAGACAGGCTACCCCCAATCCCCTGCAGCAGCAGCTATGCAGATGCCAGCCCAAGAAGGGCACGGTTTTCCTACGATCAAGCTGCAGCTCCTCAAGAGCCATCATCTGTCACTACTTCTATTTCCAGCCTCCTTCTCCCTCTCTCTGACCCAAGAGACACTCAGAGAAGGGTTGGGATGCAGCAGCAGTGTGGAAACCGTGCTCAGCATCCACTGGGCTGAAGGCAACAGCAACACAGTTTATGTAATCCACGGAAACACTGGACTGGGTAAGAGAACTGGATAAATCATTTATCTTTCTAAAGCAAATTCTCCCCCCAACTGCTACTCAGCTTGTAACGTAGGAAGAGCTGGGCTCTTCATCTGGGATCACCTGCCCAGCCCCCATGAAGGTCCTGGACACCTTTGAGAAGTATCCGAACACTAGCAGTATTTATACATCTGGGTAATACATCAAGTATCAGGAGGTGTCTCCAGGCATGAGTTACAAGGCCTCTAAAAGCAAGGAGTCTTTTATGGGGTTGTAGATAATGGTGATTTTCCGTAAATCCTCCCAGAGTCACACAATAGGCCAAGAGCAATTAACATTAATTAAATGATCCCCATAAAAAGGTTGCTTTGCTGACACATTGATAACCTCCAAATGCTCTTAGCCTGTTCACATTCTTAAAGGTGTCTTCGACAGCTGCACCAGGGATTCTGTTCAGGTTTCTACTACCCCAGATGGCTGTGCACACACACACGCATACCACACACACACACACACACACACACACACACACACACACACACCACCATTCAGCTCCAAGGCAGTCCTATGGACGGACATCCATTCTGCACTCTGAGATATGAGCCTAAGAACCTGGAGATGTTGTTCAAACAAGATTCTGACTCAGTAGAACAAGGAGCCTGAGAGTCTGGGTTTATCACAAGTTCCTTGGTGGGGACAGTAGCCTTTTCTACCCAGCCAAACGCTTCGGCACCAAAGCTCTACCAACAGCCCCCGTTAGATGCCTTAGAGAGCTACCCAGAATGTCTGGGGCATCCCAATATGCTGGCCTTGCTTTCCTTTTTCTTTTTGCACTCATTTTGGTGGGCAGGGGTGTGGGGTGCACACATACACTACAGCACACATGTGAGGATCATAGAACAACTTGGGGGAACTGATTTCTTCCTTCTACCACATGGGTTCCAGGGATCAAACTCAGATCAACAGGCTTGACAGAAATTGCCCTAACTCACTGAGTCACCTTGCTAGCGCCTCGGTTCTGCTCTTCCAATTCCAAGGAACTGCAGATGGTGAGCAGAGATCAGGGAGTGCACTGTTTGGAAGGTGGAGTTAGCCTCAGAGTCATCCAGACCTGGAAGCTGGTGGGAGGAGCAGAAATGGAACCAGCCCTCAGGCTTCTGCATTCTTCACCAGCCTTTGTGAGAAGGTACCTGGGAGAGCCAGGCCACCATCATAAACTGGAATGGAAGAATTAGAGGTCAGGATACAAGTCCCTGTGATGGAGCCAGAGCCCCAGTCCCTAGACAAAGCTCACCTCCCTGTGGCCATGCTGCGGGGCACAATGCGGGGTCTGGATTGCAAGACTGCCGTGTGGTCAATGATGAGGCACAGGGTAGAAAAGGAAGAATGTGAGCTGTGGGGATGGCAGGGACTAGACAAGGGTCAAACACTTGAAAGATAGCCCAGGAAATTTTGGCCGGGATTTCCTGACTGTGGAGTGCTGACAGCCTCGAGGAGGTGACCCAAATGTGGCAGCCAAAAGGGAAGAGCTCTCAGTTAGGTGAAGTGAGAATTTAAAGATAATCAGTCATGCAAGAAACCTCAGGAAACTACCAGGGTCCCTCCCAGCAAACAGATGTGAGGCTGTGACACCCTATAAAATTGCATGGCAGTGGGTCGTAAAACTGTGACGATATTATAACAGTGTGGCTCTAAGAAGCATCAGGAAGCTGTAGGAAGCCATGTGTGCCTATGAAAGGCTCCCATTTTAATGCAGTAATGATGGGATTGAAATTAGAAGTGGGTCCTGGATTTACAGAAAGGAGCTGGTATACCTACAGTAACCCTGCAGCAATTTCCTGATTCAGGATAAACACAATCAGGAAAATATTGAGGAAGGGGACAGTGAATCATCCTCTTGAGTAGAAGAGATCTTAGACAAGGAAGTCACCGGAGAAGGGGCACAGGGAGGCTTCATACAAAGAATTCTTGGGATTCCTCAGAGACTGTAATCATCTGACCAAGAAATGTGCCCTTGAGCTTGTGGCCTTCCTTTCTCTTTTCTCTGACACCCTTCCTCCTCTGCAGTGTTTGCAGGGCAATCCAAGCCAAGCCTGCTATTTATAGAGTGAGAGCAATTTTACCACAGGGTGTGGGGTTTAATTTAAAAAGACATCAAGGAGCGAGGGGCAGATGGTTGAGCAGGCAGCGCCTCTCGTTGACCTTGTTAGAGCTCACTGCCATAGTTTCGGGTGTAGGAGCCTGAAAGTGTCCTCTGAGGGTGGTCTCTGCTGTGGCGAGGCTCTTCAGGAAAGAAAGAATACATTGATATGCCACGTACCTGCTTGTTGATTTCTAATTGATCTGTGATCGGCTTGGGAAATGACACCGGCTGTCAGTTTAGGGTCTGTCTTCTGAAGAGCTGTTCAACTAGATGGACTTGGTTATGTGTTACAGGGTATTAGATATGGAAGATCCCAAACTAAAGGGTTGGGGAATGAGGGAGGAAGGGAACCTGAGGACATTCTCTCTCAATCCATGTAGAATGAATGACTAATTCTTGCTTATTCCACTCTCGCTTCCCATAAGAGGCTGCACCCCCCCCCTTAGTGCCTCTCTTTAACTGCTTATTTTGTTGGTTTCCTGGGGACATCATAGTAAGTTAACAAATGCTGTTTGGCTTACCAGAAATTTAGTGTTACACAATTCTAAGGACTGAAAGAAAACCAATGGGTTCTCTCGGAACCCATTGGGAATACTTCCTTGCCTCTTTACAACTTTGAGTGGTTTGCTTGTGGTCCTGGACATTGCTTGAATTGTAGCTACCAACACCACTCTTGGCCTTCCCTGTCTCGTGGTAGTCTCTGTTTCTCTGTGGTCCTGGCTGGCCTAGAGCTCATAGAGTTCTGCCTGCCCCTGGATTGTTGGAGTTAAAGGTGTGCGTCACTACACCTGTTTTTTTTCTCTTCCAAAGACACTTCCTGGTCACAGTGGATTGGAATCTACCCCTTACTGTTATGATCTGATCTCGACTAATGACATCTGAACAACTCTGTTTCCAAATAGGGCTGAATTCTGAGGATTTAGGAGTGAGGACACTAATAAGGGTGTTGGTTCCAATAGTGCCCACAGGTACTCAAGTCTGTATTAATTTTACTTGGCTCTTTCCCTTGGCTGTAGGAAAAAGTTAAAAATGAATTGATAGCTGAGCTTTACCTCACACCATGAAAACTCCTACGATCAAACACAGTGGAATTAGCCCATTTTCAATAGTTCCTCAGTTATAATGGTTAATTTTGACTGCCCCATGGGATGGCTATATATTTTATCAAACATCATTCTAGATATTTCTGTGAGGATGATTTTGAACGAGTTTAGCATTTAAACTGATAGACTAAATCCACTCAGTTGTCTTCCCCAGTTGGGGTGGCTTACTTCCAACTAGTTAAAGGCCTGAATAGAACAAAAGGCCACCTTCCCCTCAGGAAGAAGAAATCCATCCTTCCTGTGTGCCTTTGAGTTGAGATGTAAGTTTTCTCCTGACTTCAGACCTGAATTGAAACAGTATTCCTGAGTCATGAGCTTGCTGCCTTTTGGACTGGAACCACAGCAAGTTGTTCTCAGAGGCCTTCCCTGGCTTAGGACTTGTCAGCCTCTGAATCTCATGATTCTTATAATAAATCCGTATATGTCTCTTTATATGTACTCTATAATTCTATATATCCATTTTACAATCCTATTTACGTGTGTGTGTGTGTATGTGCTATAGGTGCTGTTTCTCTGGAAAATTCTAACATACCCTAAGTGTTTTTAATATGCAATTAGATTTTAAAACCACTGACATATATGTCACCGACAAGTCAGTGATGAATGCTATCTGGGGAGGAGGATTTACAAAAGCTGTGCCATTTGAAGAGGGCCAGAACAAATGAGCCAACTGAATGGGGAAAATGCCTGAGCAACGGGAAGAGGAAGAGAGGGTGGGAAGAAGGACAGCATCTTTGGAGGAACAGCTGAGACAGACAGGCAGAGCTGGGATGCAATACTTCCACAGGTGCCATTAGGTAATGCAGAAAGCTGGTACTGAAAGGTTTTGTCCAAAACAACCATGTATCATCTGTGTATTTCAGAAAGACAAATCTGAAAGATGTGGAGGAGGGGGGCAGAAAGACTGAAAGTAAGAGGACCAATGAGGACATGAGTGTAAAAGCCTCCTGGGGACCAGATGTTTGTGTCTGCCCCAAACCTACATGTCGAAGCCTAACCCCTACAACATGATAACATTAGAAAAGAGGGTATTTGGAAGATAATTAGGTTTCAATGGAGTCAAGAGCCTGGAGACTTCCTGGTGGAATGAATGTCCTTAGAAGAAGAGGAAAGGACATCATAGCTTCCTGTCTCCTTCATCCAAGGGCACCGTAAGAAAGCAGCTGTCTGTAAGTCAGGGTTCCTCACCAAAAGCTAAGCAAGAGATGCTGTGATTGTGAGCAAAGAGCAAAGAGATTTTATGTGTGTGTTACAGCTACATTTGCCCAGATTTGGGCAACTAGACTTAGGAATTGAGGAGGAGGTGTCATATATGACTTCAGAGTCCCTAACTTAAACGTTTTGGAGAAGACGGTAGTGCTAAGATTGGGAACACAGGAGGAGAAACAGATTTTGTGGAGGATGTCATGAGCTTGGTGCATTTAAATTTGAGGTACCATGGGGCATTTGTTCAGATGTATCCAGGCAGCTGATAAAAATAGATTTCTGGCCTTCAATAAATGTTCTGTATAGAAAAAGACTCGGGAATAATAGGATGTAGATGGTGGCAGAATTCATGGGTAGAATAATCTATGAATAATGTGGAGGGGCTGGAAGCAAGAGCTTGGGATTTATGGCTGTTTAAAGATCACGGGGCATGGGAGCCGTTATCTGAGAGGTTAACAAGCAGTCAGTAGAAAAGCATGTGAGATGGCTAGAGAATGCCTTCACACAGTCAAAGTAGAAGGGGTTTAACATGAATTAATTAATCGATGATAAGAGTGTAATCATATACCACAACTGAAGGAGAATGTACAAGGAGGGACAGACTTGGAAAGAAAATTTAGAACTCGTTGCAAAATATGTAAGTAGGAAAGTAAGTCTTCCTAATCATGGCCAAAGGGAAAGGATTCTGTGTTGGTTTGAAGGAATAGCCCCCAAAGAGAATGGCACTACTAGGAAGTGTGGCTTTGTTGGAGTAGGTGTGGCCTTGTAGGGGGAAGTATGTCACTGTGGGAGTGGGATTTGGGGTCTCCTATGCTCAAGCTATTCTGGAGGTGATAGATGGTGCACTTCCTGTTACCTGAAGATCAAGATGGAGAAGTCTCAGCTACCTCTCTAGACCCATGTCTGCCTGCGTCGCATCATGCTTCCCACCCTGTTGATAATGACTAGACCTCTGTGATGTAAGTCACCCAACTAAATGCCTTCCTGTATTAGAGCTGCCATGCTCATGGTGTCTCTTCATGGCAGTAGAAACCTTTACTAGGACAACTTCCAATTTTCCAAATAATAGTATACCTAAAATATAGGTATAGTTGCATTGTTGAATGTTTTAAACATGTCCCCAGGGCAGGGAATGTGGGGAGGACAGTAGCCTTGGGTATCCATAGGGTAAATGAAGAGAAATATAAGTGATTATGTTTTCCTTTAAACAATAATAAATATATTGTGGAACAGAGAGATGTTACCATAAAATTTAAAGATTAAAAGAATCCAAGATAGCATTTTTCAGGTATGCATGGGTCCAGCATAGACATTCTTCTTCTTTGCCACTAGGGGCACCCTGTGCTGGACAGACTGAGTAGTTCAGGACTGCACACTTCCAGCAAAGCAAATGCAGAAGCAAACTAGCCCATTAATCTACACTCCAGCCTAGGAACATAGAGCATCATCATCATGGTAATCTAACGACCTTTAAAAAAAAGAAAAAGTAAAAACAGAGAAATTTTGTCACTTGCCAGGCCTTGGTAAACCTTTTTATAACCTGGTGTTTATTTCTTCAAGGGAGATGAACTGTCCAGTTGCACAAAACACCTTTTCTACTATCATACTATAAGGCAAAAGAAACACCCATCCTTTGACTTGATGAGAACTCAGATAAATGGTCCTCTGGTTCTGTGTCATCTCAACTCGGTGTCTCTTTGGTACCGGGCAAACCAGCACACTTTGTCTAAAATATAGCAATAGCTAAATCCCTGAAGCATGGTCATTGAAAACTGGCCCCTACCCCTTCAAAATCTTAATAAATATGGCTTCCCCCAACATAATATTTTTATTAATTATTTGGAAATTTCATACACTGCTCCCCTCACACTTGCTTTCCATTCCTCCCATATCTACCCACCCACCCTTGTGCCTTCTCCCCCTCAAAGGCAACAAATCCAATTTGTGCTGTGCATATATTCACTGGAGCATGGTCAAACTCCCAGTGACCAGTGCTGTGGGACAACGGTCTGTACCCTGTCAATTGTATTTTAAATAAACGCTGATTGGCCAGTAGCCAGGCAGGAAGTAGAGGTGGGGCAACGAGAATTCTGGGAAGAGGGAAGTTTTAGTCTGCAGTCGTGACCCAGATGCAGAGGATGCAAGATGTGACTGACTGCCTTACCAAAAAAGGTACCAAGCCACATGGCTAACACAGACAAGTACTATGGGCTAATATAAGTTATAAGAGTTTATAAGAAGCCTGGGATACTAGGCCAATCAGTTTAAAATTAATGTAGACCGCTGTGTGATTTCTTTGGGACTTAACAACTGCAGGGACTGGGCAGGACAGAAAAACCTCAGTCAAGAGTGACCAGCCTCTTAAAGACAACTGAGTCCCTGAGTCCTTCTTACCTCAGCCCCACCCCAGTCCCACTGCCAGAAGTCATCAGTGACAACTTCAGCATCTTTATCAGGACTTTAAAAAGGACTCTCCTCAATAGCTTCTTGTTTGTTTCTTTTTTTCTTTTCTTCTCTGTTGCAGGAGCTCCTTCCGCTCCTTTAGCCAATAGCTGCTGAGATACCAGCCCATTGGGGCGTGGTGTCTCTCCCTTTAAAAAAGCAGCAACTGCCCTCTGCTTGCTCTCTGGCTTCCAGCTCCGCTTCCGGCAACTAGGCTCCTTTCCTGATTGCGCAGAGGGCTGTGGTCTGGGACAGTGATCTGTAAGATTTCCCCTTTAAATAAATAACTATTCTATTAATTATAATTCNAAAAAGCAGCAACTGCCCTCTGCTTGCTCTCTGGCTTCCAGCTCCGCTTCCGGCAACTAGGCTCCTTTCCTGATTGCGCAGAGGGCTGTGGTCTGGGACAGTGATTTGTAAGATTTCCCCTTTAAATAAATAACTATTCTATTAATTATAATTCCGAACCGGTGTGGGATTATGACTTACGCCTTCACTTCTCTTTTGTTTTGTTTTCTTTTCTTTCTTTCTTTTTTTTGATTGTGAGAGAAGCCTTCAATAATGTTTCATTCTCAGTTATGGCTCTGCAGTCTATAGTCATCAATACCACTGCAAAAGAAGTTTCTTTTCCCATAGCACCCATTGGCAGCATGGGTCACAAACATCAAAATAGCTTCTGGCAGTAACATGGACCACAGACATCAGCATGGTTTCCACGGACCACAGACACACTGGCCACAGAAGTCTTTCGGGGAGACTTAACCCAGACAATGAACCATTCTTCTTCTTGGATGTCTTGTTGCTCAGAGTCTGGGTGACCATGAAGTTGGGCAGTTTGTCAGGGGGCAGGACCTGCATGAGCTGCAGGCTACTGTGTACCACCCTGCCTCGGCACTGCCCTGCACCCTGGGCCTGGCCATTGTGCTTGCAACCTGCAGGCAGCACCGGTGCAGACTGTGATCTCCTGCCCCAGCAGGGTGAGCAGCCCAAGTGGAGGAAGCAGAGCAGTGGATCTAGTGACTCTTGATGGGCCGTTTCTTTTTCTTTTCTTTTTTTTTTCAAAAATTCATTTATTTATTATGTATACAGCATTTGTCTGGATCTTTGCTTGCAGGCCAGAAGAGGGCACCAGATCTCATTATGGATGGCTGTGAGCCACCATGTGGTTGCTGGGAATTGAACTAAGGACCTCTGGAAGAGCAGCCAGTGCTCTTAACCTCTGAGCCATCTCTCCAGCCCCGACGGGCCGTTTCTTTAAGAGAAAGTCTGCAACATGCATGTGGCCCAGTGTGTGGGAACCTTCAGGTCTGTTTCCCTGCTGGGATGGGCTAGATGAGCTCTAAGGTTCTCCCTGTCGCTGAAGGTCTAAATGGTTATTCCACCTCACCTATTTTGGCAGGTGCTTCATGACATTGATGACCTTTAAACACACCCCTTTCTTGGCCGTTGTACCTCACATCCCTCTTTCTGGTCTGGGACCATGAGTGTGATGGAGGATGACTCCTGACTCTGCGTTCTTGACAGTTCTGAGAAAGGACAGATGATGGAGGATGTCTGTCTTCTATGAGAAGATTGTTTGGAGGAGGCAAGGACAGAACCATCCACAGGGAAGACTAGGAAGTGGCCCAGTCATGGCAGCCTCCAGCCGAGTCGAGCCCATGACTGTCCAGTGAACCAAATGTCCTTTTTTGGGAGACCTTGGCAAGGTCAGCAAAAGAGTCACCCAGTTGAGCTCAGCTCTAATTGCAGAATCATTAGGGAACAAGACAGCTTTCATCTTAGGCCTCTTAGTTTTAGGACAGCTTTTACACTGGACTCAGAAAGACAAAAACAAAAAACGCCAACAATTACAATCCTTGAAAACAGAGGTTGGTAAGGTTTCAGACAAAGTCAAGATCCTGGCCCTTTTCCCTAGGATGGGATAAAATAATGGTGGTACTAATTTGGCTTGACCTATATCCTGTATGAATCCGTTTGTTTTGTAGCTTTGATGAGCAGGCACCTGGAGGCATTGTGAGCCCTGCAGGCTGCATTGTGCCTTTCATTTGTAAGTCACCCAATCTACAACCAATGTCCCTAGCCACCTTCTTTGTTGGTCTCCCACACTGTGCCCCCATCTATAAGTTACTCACTGTAGGGTCAAACACCACACAACTGAGGACAGTCCCATGCCTCGGAGCCTGCTGCAGCCACTCCAACCAGCGGGACGCTAAACGTTTTCACTCCTACGCTTACCTGCTCCCCCTGTGCCATGACCTTCCCTGTGTGGGCCTTGCCCCAGTAGCCTGGTTTCCCCCTTATTTTAGTACCTGGGAGTATAACAGACCTTTTCCAATGGTGTGCCATATGTAAGTAATAATGACATATGTATTTTAAAACAGTGATCTGTTGGTATGAATGAGGGGACAGATCCCATAGCCAGTGTCACTCTGGTAGGTGACTAAGATGGACAAGGTCAAAGTGACTGACAAGGACACCCTGTCAGTCACATGTGTCCACCAGAGAGACTCACCTCTCCGACATCAGCCTTTCATTGTGTGCCCTAAGTTCTAGGCAGCTACATATTGTTCCTCTGAGAATAAGCACTGTTTTCGAATGTTCCCCCCTTTAATTTGCATGATAGCTCTAGGAAATAATCTGTTGTCTCTTTTGTATAGAAGCAAAAGTCAAGGGTTGGAATAAATAAAATGCTGCAAGCGGAAGGAGACTCCAACTTTTTGCTGTAATTTCCTGAAGGCATAAATCATAAATAATCCCACACCAGTTCAGAATTATGATTAATAGAATAGTTATTTATTTAAAGGGGAAATCTTACAGATCACCGTCCCAGACAACAGCCCTCTGCGCAATCAGGAAAGGAGCCTAGT
>LOJH01042884.1:0-14105 GCA_001685095.1 Ellobius talpinus
ACCTTCCTAGACCTGGATGGAGGGGGAGGACCTTGGACTACCCACAGGGCAGGGATCCCTGACTTTTCTTAGGACTGGAGAGGGAGGGAGAGGGTGAGTGGGAGGAGTGGAAGGGAAATGGGAGGAGGGGAGGAGGTGGAAATTTTTAATAAATAAATAAACTTTAAAAAAGAAAATGAGATAAACCACATTCACATGGCAATACATAGACTAATAGAAATGGATCAACTTAAGATATAAAAGCTAGCTAGAAATATGCCTGAGGTATCGGCCAAACAGTGTAGTAATTAATATTGTTTCTGAACAATTATTTGGGTCTTGGAGGTCGGGAAACAAAAACACAGTATCTTTACAATTTTGGATTTTCATTCGTGTTCTATGTTGGTCTAAAATTTAATGTATTATTTTATTTTAAATTTGCTTGATATTATGAAAGTTTTAAGAAGATTACCATACCTGCTATCAGTTTATGTATCTAATAACCATGCTATGTCCATAGGACATTTCCTAGTATTAACCATTACTCCCCAGCTATTTCAGTTTTTGTACCCTTTTCAGACATTCAGTTGTAGGGCCCAGGTCTACCTCTCCTCCCGGGGTTCATCTTAAAGACAGTTTCTGGCCAGCCAACTAAACATTCTCTTTGTTCCTGTGCTCCCTCTTCCTTTCCTGGTGTTTAGCTATAGGGTCATTGTTTACTCCTCCTTGGGTATGGTAATTTCACACCTGCCTGGTGTAAATTCCACTGTGCAGTAGCTAGTATATAAGGATTTTCCTAAACTTGAATAGATGGCATTTGGCTGATCTTCTGAATGACCCAGTTCTCCTGTGTTCTTTCGGTCTCCAGGCCTTTTCCCAGCTCAGGAACGGTACAGTGGCATGCGAACTGTACTGTGTGTAACATAGGAGTTACAGTTGGACACCCATCAGCAAGATGAGGAAGTAGGGGATCCCTGAGAGATTGCCCTCGGATGCTGGCCAGCAGGTAAGAAATTGATGGTGAGAGTGAATTGAAAATGGGTGTAAGTAATTCTGTTCCAGTATTGACGGGCCGATTGACAGGGCCAATAGATAGTTCCTTTAGAGAAGCAAGACACCGGTAATAAAATTGAGACAGCGCAAGAGATCATTAAGTTTTAGAGTTTAGTCCCTGGTTTTTACATGCAGGGGGCTTTAATATTACAGATTGGGAGCAGGTAAAGGCTGACCTTCAAAAAGCATTGAAAGAGCGAGGGCCAGAAGAATTTCCCATAGCGATATTTTCACTATGGCGCTTAATCAGAGATGCTCTTGTCAGTGATGATATAAAAGTAAAAGAGCAATTAGAGAATTTGAACAAAACCTTTGAGGAGATTCAGGATGTAGAATCTGTGAGTTCTATTAAGAGCTTTGAGGAGGGGGAAGTTAAGAGTACTAGAAGGGATATAGAAGAGGAAGAAGAAATTTTAGAAAAGGAGATCGTACTGATAAAAAAGAAGTTAGAAAAAGAAGAAAGGAAGGAATCAAACAGAGATGTCTCCACGAGACCTCCGCTGCAAAATCAATTCCTTGCCACTTCAAAGCCGTTTGCTGCTGCTTCTGCCCCTATGGACTTAGAGGCAGAAATCTGAGAGATCCAAGATAGACTAAATAATCTATGTAGAGAAAGGCAAATTTATCCTGTTGTGGAAATTATTGATCCACAAGGACAGAGAATCAGGCAGCATAGCCCTCTGGCCTTTAAGGACATTAAGCAACTAAAAGACACAGTTATGGCCTATGGAACTCATACCCCCTTCACTGTGGCTTTAATGGAATGTTTTCATGGTGCCAGAGCCAAAGGTGAACTCAGATCAAAGTCGCCACTTGGTGAGTCCTCTTAGTTATTGACCCAGAGGATCTTTCAGCGCAAATCTGGCTGAACTTGGTGATAGGTGACTAATAAGCCAATGACAGGAAAGGTTTTTGGGAGGCTGCCCCAATCTAAAACAGTAAATGTTTTTTGACCTGGACACTTCCCTATGATGGGTAAGGGGTATTGCCTGACATCCAATGTGACCTAAGACAAGCCTTGTCATGTAATTTATATAAAAGGGGGACCTGTAGGACTCAGGTCTACCACTCCTCCCAGGGTTCCATCTTTAGGACAGATTTTGGCCAGCCAGCACAGTTTGTTCCTGTGCTCCCTCTGCCTCTCCTGGTGGTTAGCTATAGGGCCATTGTTTACTCCACCTTGGGCGTGGTAATTTCACACCTGCATGGGGGGAATTCCATTGTGCAGCAGCTAGGTACATAAGGATTTTCCTAAGCTTGAATAAATGGCATTTGTCTGATCTCCTTTCGAATGACCCAGGTCTCTTGTGTATTCTATCAATCTCCAGGCCCTTGCCCGGCTCGCTAACGGTACAATAGTGCATGAACTGTACCAAGAGTAATGTAGGAGTTACATTCAGTCAGTTAAAAACAAATTCCCTAACCCTAACTGAGAAGCTATTGACAATTTGGAAAGTTAATAGCATCTGTGGGATCAACAGTCTCCTTTCTTTGGGAGAGGGGACATGTTCCATTATATGACAACATAAACATGTGCATATACCCACTAACTGATCTTGTGAATTAAAATATATGTTAATAATAAATATAAAATCAATGAGATACTTAAAATAGCATAATATTAATAATAGAAAATTAATAATAATGATTATACCAAAGTGATAAATTATGCAGTAAAGTAAAATGCATATTGTGAGATAGAATATTATTACAGCCTTAAACATTTTAGGAGAATCTGAATAGGAAGGTAGAGAATAAAAATAATTTTAGAATGATTAAGAGAAACCATACAATTTACTCCAAAATGGAACTATCATTGGAAATGCAAATGCATTCCCCCCAGTATCCTTGCAATGAAAGTTGTCAATAATGTATAAATATGTTCTTTTGTTTCAGTAATAGGGAAGTCCCTGTAGTTCATTTAATAAGAATGTCCCCAGTGGGCTTAGATTTTTGAACATTTGTTTTCCAGTTTGCACTGTTTGGGGAGGTTTGGATGTCCAGATTTGCTGGAGGAAGTGGATCACTGGAATAGGGTTTCAAGAGATTGCAGTCTTGCCCTGCATTCAGTTTTCTGTCTCTGCTTCCTACTTTCATTTGAAAATGTGAGCATTTAGCTTCCTGCTCCTGCCATCATGCCTGAACCTTGCTTTTGTGTTGTGATTTAATGGACACTTATTCCTCTGAACCAGAACGCCAAACTACACTCTTGTTTATATAGATTTCCTAGTTTGTGATGTCTTATCACTAACAGAAAGTAACTAATACAGCCCTTTACAGCTGTGCTATTCCCCAAGCAACAGATTCATATGGTAGGTGCCAGTGGTTCTCAATAGCTCTTAAAACAAGTAAGTAATATACTGAAGTGTGAGTGATTTAACCACATTCATCTTGAAGTCTAAGACGTAAACCATCGGCACTTTGCTGAGCCTGCCTGCTTGAGTGATGTTTCATTATACTTTGATGAAGGAAGGCTTCCTAACTCAGAGTCAATTTTTCAGAACTAATTGTCTTTTCAACTCGGCGTTACACACCTTTGAGACACTTGTCATTCAATGTGTGTTGCATGGCAAACACACTGAAGTTTATTGCATTTACTTCATTTCTATTTAGAGTGTTGTTATACTTGACAATTTGATGTTTCTCCTCACCCCTACACTGAGCTTTTGAAAAGAACAGACTCCCTGCTTACTTTGGTTTGCTTTCCATAATTATGACAGAACAACTAAAGCTTAGATGCACTAAAATGCACAGATATCTATCTTCTCACAGATATGGAGGCAGAGATGTGGTAATAGTCTTCATGCTACTTCACCCACAGGGCAGAAATCCATTTATGATATCAATACCACCAGGCCTAAACACCTCCAATAAATGCCTTTTTAAAAAATTCCAATGGAAATCCACTTTAACATGTTTTCAAAGAAGTAAGCATTCAACATGTACAACTTTCCCAATGATTTTCATCTGATATATAGTGCTGATTTTGCTTAATAATGTACTTAGCTCTAACCAGGAGTGCTGGAGTATTATAGATGGCCTAACTTTGCTCTTACCTTTTAGTATTTGACACAAGTTGAGAAGCATTTATTCCATATATATTCCAGTAGTGATATATTTTTAGGAACATATCTCTTATATTCTAATAAATTGGAGCTTTTCCTGGGCTTCACAATAGAGTTAGGAATATACCTTTAGGGCATTTGTGACTTAGCGTGATATTCCTGCTTTGTACTTAGCATTCTTTTTTAACCTTCTTTTAAAAGAAAAATCAGCAACCAATCTTACTTGCCCTGGATTTACCAAGTCATCAGCTTTTTCAGACTAACCTAACGCATAGTTTTAATATTAAATCATGTACTTTTCCTTGCCTCAAACTCAGAGTATTTGTGTAATAGTAATCATTCCCAACAGGTCAAAACCAACCTTTTCGTCAAATTCCTAGTGCTTATTGGAAGCATCATATAGATGTTGCTTGGTAGCATATTGGCATAAGATGTCCTTCTTGCATGCTGTGAATATGTGTCTCTCTCATTGGTTGATGAATAAAGCTGTGGCTAGACAGAAAAGAGATAGGTGAGAAATACACACAAAGATGAGAGAAAGAAGGTAGAGTCAGGGAAACACCATGTAGACACAAAAGGAGTAATCTGCCAGGGCATTAACTACCAGTAAGGTGTTAATACAAAGATCAATAGAAATGGCTTAATTTAATTGTGAAAGCTACTCTGAAATATGCCTAAGGCATTGGCCAAACAGTTACAATTAATATTCAACCTCCAAGTGATTATCTTATAAGTGGCTGTGGAGACTGGGAGGCAGTGAGAAACTGGTCCAGGGGGGCTGGGCTAAACAGAGAAAAGTCTCCATTTACAGTGTATATTTGAAGTACTGAATTCTTTTATACAAGTTGAGGTCAGTTTGACCAAATAACTTAATACCTCATAAACCTTCTAAGAAGATTTTGTTAAAATATCCCTCATTCTTTACCAATATAATATTTTACATGATGTTCAATAAATACAGAACAAAGCTAATTTTGGGGGACAAAGCACATGCAATAGACACAAATAAGACACACAACAAGCAGGCTAAAAAGTTATTTGTTAGGGACAAAACACAGGCAATAGGAGCATATCAGATAAACAACAAACAGGCTAGAGACAAGTCAAAAATTACACAGTATAACTAGACAGGAATCAGAGAGAGAGGAGTAAATAATTCAAATGTGGGCTCATTCTTGCTTTATTAATGTGAGGAAAGTAGTGATCGTTCTTCCCTTAGTGTAACTCTGAAAAGTATTGATGCGTCTTAGAGTGTCATTAATGTGCTTAACCAAGTCAGCCTTCTTAGTTTAGGTTCTCAAAACAAGAAACATTTCTGAATGATATCAAGATTATCTGAATTGACAATCCTGAGTGACACATTTACAATTGCATGACTCAGGTTGCTAGACTTTGGGAAATACTGGGTTTGATATCGCTAGAGTGTCACCTCATAAAGTTACCTTACAGAATCTTAAATTGAAGCATTCATATTGTAAGTGACAAGTTTTGTATCATATTTGATACAATGTTGGATATCACTGGTATGTTCATGAAATGACAATCAGATTTGATCTAAACTGAGGACAAATGTGGTGGACAAAAATTAGTTTTGTAATTGTATACAATCACCTAGCTTCTATTTCAACTTGTTTACTTTTCTACTATTAATAAATATAACCAGAACAATTAAATGAGACTTCTTTTGGAACTTGTCTTATCATTAAAACATTCTCAGGTGGGGATGTATCTTTTCATTGATTTAGGTTTCACAACTTTTGATTCACACATCTATCTATCTATCTATCTGTACAAATATATGCATATACATAGCTCATATTGAGTTGGAATTTTAAGCTTATGAAAAAAGTTATGAAACAAAATTTAAGTAAAATCAATTACAATTGATTGGAAAACTTTCTGTTATGTCAATCAGTTAAGACACTCAAAATAGAACAGCTCCACATTCTCTATTCACCTTTCTATTTGTTTTCAATAAACTGAGAAAGCTTCTCCTACCAGCTGAATAATACCATGAGTTTTGTCAACACCCAATTCCCAGATTACTTTCTTTCAGTTTCATTTTCACAATAAATCTGTCCCACAGAAACTGTGCTCTTATTTATATCACTTACAAGCTATACCACTTTACACTGCAAATAATTATCAGATCTAGGGAAAATTATTATTGTTGACAAAACATTCAAGTTTTATTTTGATGCATTGTTCTTTTGAAAGTAAGAAATATAATTCAAAAGCTGTCATATACACCTGCGTTATTAGCAACAGGGGGTCAAAACTGGATGACATGCTTCAATATACTCAAGCATTTATACATTGCAATGGCAGAGGCCACCAATTCTGTTCATGGTGACACTGTATTAACATACAGTCTTCTACTTGTCTTCAGGTGAAGAAATTAACAAAACTGAGCAAAGTTAATTAAATCCAATTATTTGGCACCTGACATAATTTCACATTGGATATCTGGAAAAAAGTTGTCTGGCTGGAGTAATGAAATAATTGGCTCCTGTATACAAGTGAAATCAACTAATATTTTTCTTCCCTAACAAAAAACATTGGGAGAAGATCAATGCATTGACTAAAGTAAGATAATATTAATGGTAAAGATAATCTAATTCAACATTCTTGAAGGAATAGGATACCCATTTATTATTCCATTCTTTAAAAAACTTTTTTTGTTTTTGGTGGAAAGTAAGAGAAATATTTACAAATTTATTTCTAAAAGTCTCAGCTTCAGTTAGTTCTGCTGATATTTTTGGATCAAATGTCTGATAAATATGAAAATTGGCTGAAATTTCACCTCATTGTCTTTTATTTTCAAGAGCAACTAGATGCGAGACATCCGTGCTTATTTTATAATATGTACTTGGTCCACAAATATCAATATTATTCACACAAGAAATTACTGACTAGGGAGCTGTAGGGAGAAGGGGAATGTGGCTGAAATGTATTGTTTGAGAGAAGAAAAGTAAAAAATAATTCTATTATAAATTTGGTTTGAAATTTATAGAATTCTACAACATTAAGAAACACTCATGTCTACTAATCATAGGAGATGGTGCTTACAAGAAAGCTTAATATTTCAGATCCAACCTTTACTCTAAAGCTTAAATGTCATCAGGTGCTTTTACTAACATCGTACCTTAGTCCAACATTTTCAATGAATATATTGATGGATGTATGAATCTCATGCACCCTTTCCCATTTATTGAAAAATCCATATTCATTGGTATTTGGTAAAACAGGAGTTCTAAAGCAGGGAAACATATCAAGTGCTTCTGAGGAATGGCTGAGAGTGAAAATAAATTAGAGGGTAATAAAAAATGAAGTTCAACTTTTGCATAGTCAGTGTACAAGATGATAATAAAAGATTAATAGGGAGATAGTTTAAAGTTATGAATATTATAAAGCTTTCTGAGAAACTCAGGAAGGCAAGTAGCTATAAAAGCAAATAAAGCACAGCACTCCTTAAATCTTATCTTTTCTTCTTTTTACAAGTTAGCCAAATATCCACACCTTAGCAATGAATTAGCTGCTAACCTGCTCACACTGCGTACCTAATTAGTCGGACCAATAATAGCAGTTGGCTAGACATGTGAAGGCAGTAGGGAAAGCTATGACTTTCAACCACTTTCTCCTGACTGAACTACTCTGTTTCATCACTTCATCTTGATACCTTTACAGTTTTAAGGGCAAGTAACACTGCAGCACATTGAGTTCATTATTGGTGTTATATAAGAGGATTATTCAAAGCTCTTGGATAAATTTTCAAAGGAAAAAAGAAAATAAAGATCAAAGCACATAGAAATTACTTAAACAGTAGCATAAGACCCATTTGTTAGACAAGGATAGCCATCCTTTATCATCCCAATACTGCATGTGGGATTCCCCTTTGTATGCTGTGAATACCATTGGTGAATAAACAAACTGGCTTGGCCTATAGCAAGGTAAAACTCAGCTAGGCTGGGAAAACTAAACTGAATGCTGGGAGAAGGAGTTAGAGTCAGAGAGAAGTCATGTATCCCCTCTGGAGAAAGATCCTGGGAACTTTACCCAGTAAGCCACAGCTATGTGGTGATACACATTGCTAGAAATGGGTTAAATTGAGATATAAGTGTTAGCCAATAAGAAGGTAGAGCTAATTGGCCAAGCAGTGTTTTAAATAATAAAATTTCTGTGTGATTATTTTGGGGGTAAGCAGCCAAGAACCAACAAGTGGCCTCCTCCAACAGCAAGGTTAACAATGGACACATGCATTTGGGGAAAAAAGAGTATACAAGCCCACTTAATACCTTTTTTTAATTTGTTTTTCCATTCAAAAATTTACACTTCCTCCCCTTCGTAATCTGATTAATGTTTTTGCTCCTCTTCATACAGCACCAGAATTCATACTTGTCTTCCTATTAGATGACTGGAAACTTTCAGTATTCTAATTTTGGCTCAGAGTCACTTTTAGAAGACTGACCAGCAGTTTCCTTGATCTGATCAACTCCACAGGCCAGCACAGATGGGCCTCCATCATCTCCTGTCACTGTGCCTATTAGTGCTGTCAGTCCTCAGATCCAATTACATGAGTCTGCCCGGCCAAATACTGCAGACTTTCCTGTGGGTAGCATCTCATTTCTGCTCTGTGTTCATACATCGTTTTGCCTCCTGGAGCTAGAGGTGGCATCCTGGCTAATCTGTTACAGTGGAAAAATAACATGATCCACACAAATACTACTACCCACTTGGTATTCCCATCAGAATGTTTATCAGCTGAATCAATCTCCCTATGAATATAAATACTTAAAATAAAGCAAATCAAATGAAGTGACATGTATTTGGCAGCTGAATACTTAGTCCTGGGGGGGATGTTGCTTCTTCTTTATAAACATCAACATTAGGTATATTAGCTGTAACCCACAACAAACCAAGCCACAAGCTTTCATTACATACCTGATTCTAGCACAGTATGCTACCACTAACAGAGGAGTAAGCCTTTTTTTTTTCTCTAATGCAATTTTAGCTTATTTCTTAAGAATAGTTAAGATTATAACTAAGGATTAGACTGGTTAAATGAGGTGATAATTGTACGTTATCTTCAAGTTCATGACTTCACTAGCTCTGGATAATTAACTAGACATCTAATGGCAGGTATAATTTCCCTCTTGCTGGTCTGTCTTAAGTCCAATCAAAGATCAGAGAGTTATTGTCCAAATATGTTCCATTATTGAACCCTCAGGGTTATCATGCAATGCTAGTGATTGCTATGAATCATTGAGTGTCATAGCTGCATAAAACTATTGTTTTCATTTGTCTTTTAGTAGTTTTGGTAATTTGATTTCTAAATATTCATTCTTACAGTCCTCACATGAGTATAGTTTTCACAATTCATTCAGCAAAATGGCATTGCAGTAGACAGAGGTCATTAAATAAAACCACAACTAATCAAAATGAAGAGTGTGGATCCCAGTCTCAACTGATACATCCACAACACAATTCCTGTAACTAAGACTCAGGGAATAGTGTGGAATACAGTGCAGAAAGATTTTAACAGTCAGAAGAGCAAGAAGTTTACTGTGAGTTTATGTCTCCTAGAAATGTCAAAGAAGTGTCACCAGCATCAGTGCCTAGACATTATCTCAATAATACCCATAATAATGCAAATTCAGACATGGCAGGGGGAAATTGCATGAGTCTTCAATACTAGAAAAAGAACTAAAACAACACAGAAGTGCCAAGAGTAAGAGAAATAGTCATCCACAAGGAAGAGTACACAGTTCTATTTGTATTCACTGACAAGTGGTTAACCCAGAAAACATTTTATGAATAATATTGTTTGAAATGAGTAAGTTGTATTTATATATTTAGGAATAAATAAATATGTGTGCATGTGCACATGTGTGTGTATGTGTGTGATGCAAATTAAAACAAAAGAGACCATGAATTTTAAAGATACAGGGTGGGGTGTGTGGGAGTATGTGGAGGTAGGAAAACAGGAAATGATGTAATTATCTTCCCAAAACATTAAAATATAATTATAAAGGAATAGTTTAAATTCTTGCATCCAAAATGATACAATCAAAGAAAAATCTCAACTACTGACAGAAAAGAAATTGATGCTACCTAGAAAAGTAATGATGGAAAGCACTTTTCCCTTATATCCTATCTTATCATTCATTCCATTCATAATATATGGTTACAATTTGAAAATAAGTTTTATATAAATGTATATTAGAGCAATGGTTCATCCTTCTTTACCGAAAGTTAAAACATAGACTCAATGAAAAGTAAATTGAAATAATGATGTGAGTAAACATAACTAGAGTTTCTGCAATTCCTTTGTTATTTTAGAACCTCAAAAACTTCAAATTAAACCAACAAAAGAGTAGAGTAGAACAAAAATTATTGTCTGATCAGAGAAATCAAATGTTACTTTAAAATCTCAGGTGCACCTCTGCTGATATCTTACTCTAGATTAGCTTCACTAGCTTGCTTCCCTTGCAGGTACCCTGAGAGAATCACAGTGCACACACCAGAGAACTGCCAGGAGGGCTAATATGCTAGTATTTGAAAGCACTGTATCATATGGTGAAGCCTATAGAATTTCAATAAAGCAAGTGAGTGTTAGGAATATTTCCTAATGCGAGCTTGCTGACACAAAATTCCCAACCAAGCCAAATCAAAACAAGCCAAATTAAGAAATATCCAAGTTTAATGGGAGATCTGCACTCTCTGGTGGCCCCAAGGGGGAAACGGGAAGCCGCAGAAATGTGACCCCAGGGAGGAAGAAAGGGAGACCAAGTGTTCCTCTTTTAGAGATCACTTAAGTACCCTGGGGAGTGGTCCTGACCCCATCCCCAGGGAGGGGTCAGGACATGGCCTGCTGGGATTTGGAGTCCAGACCAGGCCTGGGGGCTGGGATAGATGTGAGAGGCTGGGGCCTACACTCCCAACTTGACAGTGAGTATCAAAGGAATTGCTGGATTAATCTTTGACTATTCACATCTTTTATTACGTGAAGGAAATTTTTGTTTAGACATAAAGACAAAGTCATTATACTTTTCTTTTATATCCATGTAAGTGCAGGAATTTCTTAGTGATACTGAAAGTTCAGTTTTAGAACATGGCAATGACGTAAATATGCAATAAAATTATCACAATATGCAGGGATGTTACAGTTACACATAGAAATCTTATTTTATACTAAACTTCCATCTATCAAGTATATTTGGCTTCCATTAGCATTAGGTTTGAAAAGATATAATATACACTTTTAATTTTTTTATTGATTTTATTGAGCTATTCATTTTTCTCTACTCCACTCCCTTCCTTTCCCCTCCCCTTTCTATCTTCTCCCATGGTCCGCATGCTCACAATGTGCTCAGAAGTTCTTATTGTTTTCTACTTCCCATGTAGATTAGATCTGTGAATGTCTCTCTTAGGTTACTCATTGTTGTCTAGGTTCTCTGGGATTGTAAATTGTATGTTGTCTTACTTTGTTTTATGTCTAAAAGCTTCTTATGAGTGAGTACATATGATATTTGTCTTTCTGGGTCTGGGTTACTTCACTCAATATGATGTTTTCTAGATCTATCTGTTTGCCAGCAAATTTCAAGATGCCATGTTTCTTTCTGCTGTATTGTGTAAATGTACCACATTTTCCTTACCCATTTTTCAGTTGAGAGGCATTTAGGTTGTTTCCAGGTTTAAAAAAATAGGGCACCTTACCTAAACAGAGAACTTACAACAGAGGAATTTATAATGGCTGAAAGACACTTAAGGAAATGCTAAACATCTTTAGCCATCAGAGAAATGCAAATCAAACAAATCTGAGATTCCATCTGACACCTGTAAGAATGGCCAAGATCAAAAACATTGATAACAACTTATGCTGAAGAGGATTTGAGGTGAAGGGAAAATTCCTGAATTTCTGTTGGGAGTAGAAACTTGTATAGCTCTTTTGGATGTCAGTGTGGTGATTTCTCAGAAAATGAGGAAACAACCTTCCTCAAGACCCAGCAATACCACTTTTGGTTATATACCCAAGGATGCTCAATCGTGCCACAAGGACATCTGCTCAACTATGTTCACAGCAGAATTGTTTGCCATAACCAGAACATGTACATGTTTTAAGACATGCTTTCCTTCTAAAAATTGCTTTGGATTCTCTGAGTCTTAACTGAGTTATGATAACTTGACTGCTGGAGTATCTTCACTTGTTACTGTCCTTTCAGGGCAGTAGTTGATCACAGTTGACATGGCTGAGGTTACCTGAGTATGAGTCAACAATAAAGATTGAAACTTGAATTAGCTTTCACTTTTATCATGAGTGATTTGGAAGTATTCCATATCATTTGGAGGCACTGTACCTACAGAGGAACTTTTTTCAAAATTGTATTCTCTCTTTTCAAATCTGCTTTGTCAACCAAGCTTGACTAACCATAAGTAGTCATCTATAACATGTTTATCTGAGTTAAAATAATCACATTGTCACAAGGAGGGAAGTCACCATTAAAGGCTTCTTTCATCGTTTATCTATGAGAAGTATTCCATGTATTCAAGTTAAATTACAAGACTAAAGAAATTCAGTCATATCCAAGTTCCCCTGCTGAGCTCTTTCTTTCCTTAATTCTTGCATTGAAATTTTAATCTCTAAACTTTATCCACACCAGCTAGAGTCAACTTTTCTAAATTCTTGATAATGATAGTGTTGTGACTTTCTCCTGTGAGTGACAAATCTTTCAGCGGTTCTGAGAAGATTGAACACTTTCAGCATGTTTCAATTTGCTTGGACTAGACCTATCCCAGGCATAACTCTCTCTGGCATTAGAGTTTATGAAATATATTCTCTAAATAATAAAGTTTTCCACTCAAAATTATGCATTAACCTATGTGATTTTGAAAGGATGTTGTGTGTACAATGAACCAAATGGATTTTACTGTCAAAGTTTGCATTCTGATTGAGAATCACAGATTTATAATAACTCTGCCCAAATATACAGAGACCCTCCTATATAGTTTTGCATGCCATTGCCATCAGTGAAGGTGACCTGCTTTACCATAAGCTTATTTAACACAAATGAAAAATTTCTACTATTTTCCAGTAAAGGTAGATATAATTTATTCATTATTATTAGTTAGTTTTCCAAAGTATACTTTTAAAGTTTAAATTTTTGGCCAGTAAACAATATTTATATGAGACATTTTAGTGGGTTTTTTACAAACATGAGCCTTTATTTGTCATATTAAAATAAATTTTCCATCATCTGATTAGATCCTAGATACTGGAATGAAATAATGCCTAATATTCTTCACAACATTATGATTCATGCTAAGGAATGGAAATAAGTTTGTGACAACACCTCAAATATCTGTATTGGTATGAGAGTATATTTTTCTTCTTCTTACATTCTTTTCCCTGTTCTTCACCCTCTTACAATATCAGAACAGACATACCCACAGGAATACACACAGAGGAAAAAACATGCAAATATACATGTTTACAAACATAAATCCGATGCATTTATGAGAACACACACACATAAAGATACTATTTTCTCAAATTGAACAGGAACTTCTTTATTTTTGTCCTCCAACTACAAAAACATTTTCCACTAAGAGGAATCACAAAACTTGATAAAATGCCCTGATTCAAAAGTTCCTCATTCAACACTGAAATTTGTATCTCTCTAGTGCATTTTACAGCATTTTTTGAGTTACTTTCTTTTTTTCCATTCAATTATTTACACTTCCTTCCCTCCTCCCAATCCCCTTCCGCTCCCCCACACCCCCTCCTCCCTCTCCCACCCTGCTTGAGAGAGGGCAGGGAACCCTGCACTGTGGGAAGTCCAAGGCCCTCCCCCCTACATCCAGGCCTGGGGAGCTGTGCATCCATACAGACTAGGGTCCCAAAAAGCCAGAATATGCCATAAAACAAGTCCCTGTGCCTTTATCAATGGCTTCTCGGTCAGCCCCCATTGTCAGCCACAGTCAGAGAGTCAGGTTTGATCACATGCTCAT
>LOJH01042887.1:0-14105 GCA_001685095.1 Ellobius talpinus
GTATGCTGTAATTACCATTGATTAATAAAGAAACTGCTTTGGACCTATAGCAAGTCAGAACTTAGCTAGGTAGGGAATGCTGAACTGAATGCTGGGAGGAAGAAGGCAAAGTCAAAGAGAAGCCATGTAGCCCTGCTGGAGACAGACACTGGAACATTTCCAGTAGGCCATGAACCCCGTCGTAAAATGTAAAATACTGGAAATGGGCTAATACTAGATGTAAGAACTACCTAGCAATACAATTAAGTTATTGGCCAAGCAGTGATTTAAATAATATAGTTTCTGTGTGATTATTTCAGGGCTGAGCAGCCGGCAAATGAACAAGTAGCATACTTATAACAAATTCTTACTTTAAGAATTCTAAATTTTAATGTCATAAATATTTTACAAAAATTTGGAATGTTGAATTCGAGTTCCTTGTGTAATGGCTGATCTTGGTGTCCTTTATGGTCTCCATGTAGAACTATCATGAACTTTAGTAGAACTTAGTCTTCCTAATTCCAAAATGAGATCTATAATGTGCTTTAACTACAGTGGTGTCTATCAGTCACACTTGTACAGGACGCTACTGATGATGTTTGGAGCCATCGTGACTCAGCTTCTACCTTTTGTCCTTTCTTAAATTTTCTAACCATGGAACACAGTCCAAGGCTTCCTGTGATTCTTGTAATGTCATCGCCGAGCTCCGCCCTTTATCTGATACTGACACTTAGTTATATTTAAACAGTGATTTAAGTGCCAATGTCTTAGTAATATCTCTGGAGCTATAATTTTATATTCATGAAAACTCAACTGATGTCAATAATGCAGTCATCTTTGTTCTTTAGGTTTAATTTGTGGATATGTGGTCTTAAAATAAAAGGAACAACCAAAACTGTATTGTTGCAATTAAATTTATAAGACTACCATTGCTTACGGAGTTACTAGGAAATAATATTTTATTGAGACATTTCAGGATATAGGACCCAAGTTTTATGTATAATACAAATACAGTATGTATATTACAGATAGTCTGTATGAATGAATGAAATATGCGTGGGTTTCCAATGTGGACGAGCTGTGAACTGCACTCTTCTTCGGTTGGGAAGAAGGTTTTCATAATACCATGCTGCACCGATCTGCAAGAGGATGAAATTATAATGAAGTCCCGGTACAGGAACTTCCTGTCCTTCAGGAATTCAAATCCTTGGCAGAGGCCATTATATTCCTGAACCTAACACCCCAGAAGAACATTCTGGGCACATGAATAATGCCACACCAGGAGGGAAGTGTCTGTGTTCCCAAGTTCCCCAATTCCCACATGGCTCCCTGTCTATCTGTGTGGCAGGGCTGCAGCAAGAAGCCAATTATTTCAGAAGGCTTTTGTTTTGCGGTAGGGCATCTCACTGACTTCCGCACTTAATTCATGCCTGTAGATATATAATTGCCACCTGGTTAGTTCTGCCTACAAATGTCAGCCCACAGGAAAAGCATTCTAATCCACACACTCTAACACTATAAAGCAAACTGGGGTCATAAGGTTCCTGTTGGGTCTTATTTGCTGTGATTAGGATTCAGCCTATGTAAGTCTTTACAGAAGTGGTATTTCCTGTTTTCACAGTGCAGAGGTGTTTGGCATGTGAGACTCCGGCAATGGACAGTTCACTACAGCAGAGACCCCTGCACAGTGTTCATCAAAGTAAAGAAAGAACCTCAGTTCAAGAAAAGGGACAATCAGTAGAAAACCTGGATAAAATTAAGAAAGGCAGGAATTTTCAAAAATCTTCTATTGATAGTGTCACCTAGTTTTGATGTGATTTGTTTTAACCAGTGTCTCTAAAATTTCTTAGGAATACAAAAGGCCAGCCAGTGTTTTTTACTAATATAGTGAAATAATGCAAGTTAAAGAATTCCCTAAGGACTGGAATGAGGAGGATGAGATTGTAAGCCAAGAAATTAAGTCCCTCAAGGAACCAGCTCTGTTTCTCCAACACAAGGGGGGAAAAAGGTTGTGTACATGAGCGCCATAGCCCTGGAAAAGCATCCAGAAACAGTGCCAGACTTTCTCAGGAGATTTTTCTTAGCTGCAGCCTCAGGAGCTTCAAGGCTGGTCCAGTAGGGTTGAAATACAGAACTCTAATGCATGGATGGTCCAGTAGATTGGTATACAGAGCTCCAAAGAGAATGTTAGCATTTTTGAGGAATCGGAATGCTGGTGTTCATGAATTTGAGATAAATTGATGTACAAATAAAGTAAAAGAGACCTGTTCCTAGAGTCAGATATTGCAGTTGGTGTAATAAACTTCTGAGTAGGGACACTGTTCCTTACCCTCCCAGCCTGGTTATTTCCATCTGGTAGCACCAATGCAAAAAGAAAGAAGGAAGTAGAGATGAGAGAGGACAGCTTTGTACAAACTCAGTTATAATTTTCCATTTACTCTGGAACTTGGAAATGCAGCTTGGGCATCCTCTCTGGCATAGGCATTTCTCTCTAGCTGTGTGGGAAATGAGGCACATAAATAGAATGTATAAAATAAAAGGATTCAAAGCTTGTTCACTTACACACACACACACAATTTACTGGAAAGATATATGTGTTATGTAGGAAACCCAAGAACCAGATCACTAGAAGCAGTTTTCAACGTGTTACAAGTACTTGTGCTTCTCTCAGGTACTATTTACATATTCACTCATTTTACAATAAAGACCTTTAAGCATATCAATAGGCCAATAAATCCATGATGATAATGGGGTGGTACTTGACTTGCTGCTTGTGGGAGGGTTTCCTTGCATGGTATGCTATAGTGCTGTAAATGCTGGCACTGTAGAGATTTATGTCTATTGATTGGTACTCTTAGCATGTTGATCTGTCAAACAACTGCAGATGCTTTGTAGACTTGTACAACCAGAATCTATTCCAATCAGGAATTAAATGGGATAAACTTGCTGATCGTCCCAAATTCAAACCTCTTGCTTTTCAAACCTTTTCTTTCACTTTTGCTTGAAATGTTCTACAGTCCATTTTTTTTCCTTTTTGAGATTATAATATAATTGTACCATATTTCCTTTTTCTTCTCTACAGACCCTCACACAGACTCGTCCTTGCGCTCTTTCAAATTCATGATCTCATCTTATTTTTCAGTGATTACTGTTGCATGCATACTTGCACACACACACACACACACTCCTAAGTATAACTTTCTCAGTCTGTATAATGTTACTTGTACATATCGCCTGGTCCACAGTGTACCAAAAATCTACTGGTTCTTGGTAGGTCCACTGCACAGCCCAGTTTGTTTATGATACCTTCAGACACACTCGTCTGGGTTTTACAGTCACCTTCTATTTTCTTGGGAATCTTCACCTTTCACTGTTACCTGGATCTATGAGCTGTTCATGAACCAATGTGAAGGATTCCCTCTGTATCTTACACCTCCATTGTGAGTTCCTTCTTTCTTGAAATGCCATGTGCATGTACATAGCATGAATGCTTTTTTCCAACTGTGCAACAATTTAAAAATTTGAAAAGAATTCTACAAAGTTATTTACTTCAATAATGTAGGGATCAGGCAGTACATACTTTTATTCTCTATAAATAAAGGGAAAACTAATGCTCTCAGTAGTTAAGACTTTTATCCACAGCTAACAGCAACAAAGGGACTAAAACTGATATTATAATCTATTAAAAGAAGTTACTTCATGTGCTACATTTAAAAATGTTTACTTTATTTTAATTTATGTATATGAATGTCTGCCCTTCTGATTAGATGCCCGCCAGGGTGCAAGTGTCCATGGAAGCCAGAAGAGGGCTTCATATGCCCTGGAGCTGGATTTATAAGTATTACTGAGCTGGCATGTTGGTGTTGGGAACTGAATTTGTGTCCACTGGAAGAGCAACAAGCCCACCTGACCTATGTGCCATTATATAGTCCATTAGTTAAAATTTTAAGGCACATCTGCATTTCTGAGAATTTTCCTGAACCAATTCTGAACAATGCTAGGTGTAAAAGAATAATGTGATTATTTTCAGTCTGATCGCACAGATTATCTCCCCCTGAAACTTTGAGATGTTTTGTCTGTTTTCTGTTGAGAATTTAAGCCCCTGAGCTTCTCCTCTGACCTTAGGGATTGGTCCTGTTGGTGCAGGCCTTAAGGAATAGAATGTGATGCTGGAAACATCAGCAATTCAGTCAAAAGGATTCTGATGGTTACATTTTGTGTTCTCATAAGTGTAAGAATTAAAAGAAAATATTCTTCTCATCCCCATCACTTAGAACAAACTTTCTGAATTTATTTCCTGAGTTGTTATCTCTTCATTAGTGACAAGTTCCACCTTCATAAGAGTGAGTACAAATGAGGCTTAAACTCTTCCTGTGAACCCTCACATACATTTAACTATAATCCTCAACTGCTGAAGCATTTGGAAAGTCATATGTTATGGAAGCAGTTGCAGGATGAAAAGGCTTAGGTGGAAGAATAGTATATTTTGCCAAAGGACATTGACTAAGAAAAACAATCCCACTGATTTAAAAAACATATACAGTTTTTTTTCTACTACTAGATTTTGAAACCAGGCTTCACACCTGCTAGGCAAATATATTTTCACCAAGCTATAATCTTCATCCATCTTTATAAATTTTGTTCTGAGACAAAAATCTCTCCACATAATAGCTGTGTGTGGGTCTCTGTACTCACCCCCATTTGTTGCTAGAAGAAATCTCTCTGAGGACCACTATGAACTGTCTTGTCTTGAACCTGAGATCTTCCCGCCTCAGCCTCTTAACAGCTATGATAAAAGGTCTTCCCTTTTAAGCATGTAACACATACTAATTTTAAATAAACATTGTTTGGGGTGAGGACCAGAGTAAAACTATATCTTCTGGATGGTGATAAGATATTTTCTTCACCCATGAGAATTTACAGAAGCTTAAGGTCAAGTCAGTTAGTATTCTAGTATTCAGTGCTGAGGGGCTCAAAGGTTATGGTTATTGGCCACATATCCTTGAACATGGAGTTAGCACACATTGGGCTCAGTGACTTATTAAGAAAGAAAGAAAGAAAGAAAGAAAGAAGGAAGGAAGGAAGGAAGGAAGGAAGGAGGAAGGAAAAAGACACTGTGTTGGAATTTGGTAGAGAGTAGGTGAAAAGGGTCAGTTTAAGAGGGGTTAGGGGAGCAGTGAAGAGTGAATACCATAAAATCATACTGCATGCATGTATTAAATTCTCAGAGTATTAATAAATATTATGTTAGAATTGATTTCATGACTAGAGAGATGGCTCAGTGGTTAAGAGCACTTGTTGCTCTTTCAGAAGGCTCAGATTCAGCTTCTATAATTCAAATGTGAGCCCACAATGTTATGTAACTCCTGGGATCTGATACCTTACCTTGACCTCTGAGGGCATACAGTCACTTCCATATATGCACAAACTCCAAAAATCTTAAAATACATTTTTTTCTCCTCCTTTACTTGTCTACAAATGTAATTTGGAAGAAGGCAAACTCTTCTCCGGGAATGAAATACATTCCTTGGTGGACCTTACTTAGGGCGAGTTCAGAGATAAGGGCCTTCCACTCTCACACATAAATGCATGACTGCAAATAATACATATGTTAATAGGATGAGACATCTATGGAATGCAGGGAATTAAGTGTAGTCCACTCTAATGAAAATGGATGAATCTAGGACAGAGAAAGGCCACAACTACATTTAGACTCCTCAGGCATCCTGAACCTCAGTGTGGGACAATGCATCAATATTACATAAATATGTGTTAAAATCTGCCCTTTGCTATTTGACAAGAACTGCATAAATACATCAACAATATCTTGAATTTGCCACACTTTTACATAATTATGAATATATATGCCTCCATACATGCTTGCATGCATTTACTATTTATTTTCAAAGTTATAACATTCAACAATTATTTATTGAATGGCCAGAGGGACTCCTCTCCCAATAATAAATTTCCTGCATGTTTATTCTATTCCTTTTCATTTATCTTCTCCCTTCTGTTTTGTTTCTCAGCCGTATGACATGCTGTATGTGCTAAAGCAGGTTGTATCGGACTAAATAACGCATTCTACTTCAAACCATGTGTAAAATGCTTATTATTTGGGAGGGTTCCACCCACTAACAACTCTGGCTTCGGAACATATTGTTTTCAGAGCTCTTCTGACATCATTCAGCATGTTGATTGAACACAAACAAATATGTCTGGGCTTGATAAGGCTAAATTGCATATAAGCTCAAGTTCTCTGTGCTATTATGTTTAAACAAAAATAACCATGTTATTTCCAGATCCAGGAAGACCACAAGAAAAGCTACTAGTTCTTGCCAAATAGCAAAGGACAGATTTTAAGAACAGAGGGGGAAAAAAACCAAAACTTATTTTCTCTTTTAGAACAAACCAAGCAGAGCATCCAATTGGAAAGCTGGAGGCATTGTCTGATAGACTGGATGAAGCCAACTTGCCTATGGCTTCTTGCCTTTGCCTTCTAGTCAAAAAATTGCATCCATTAATAATGTACAACAATAGCATTTTAGTGAGAGTTCTCCTGGGTAAAGAAAACAATTGACAACCCCCTCTCCCCTGCACTCACTGTGTGTATAAGTAAACCTATGGAGAGATAGATGACAATCTGACAGAGAAAAACACAAAAAGAGGCATAGAGAGGATAGACAACGATGTAGAAGGAATCAACTCGTAACTATGGAAGGCTGAAATGCTTAGTGCAGTTGGTTGGTAGTCTGGAGAGAGAAGAAATAAAACTTGTAGACCCCATTGTATTTGATGCCCCCAACACAGAATAGCAGAGTAGAAGGCCTTCTAGTCCAAGAGCTGGCAACCTCCAGAAGCAAACTGACAGAGAACAGGTTTTATGTCCTTCAGTCTGTTTTTCCTGCCTAGATTTTCAGTTAATTTGATGAGGCCTTTCAACTTAGGGAGGGAACCTATACCAAAGTTCATAGGCAGATCATTTGGAAACACTCTTTCACATAAACAAAATTTGATCTTTGATCAAATTTTTAGTAGTGTGCAGGAGATGACTGCATGGTTATTTGGCGTTTGAATATCTGACCCCTGGTTGTTGGCTGTTAGGGGAGGACTAAGGGCTGTGACCTTGCAGGAAGAAGAACATCACTGGTGGCAGATTTTGAGGTTTAGAAAGCCTACCAAGATTTATGGTATGCTCTCTGCCTCCCATTTGTGGTTCTAGATTTGAGTTCACAGGCCTGCTTCTTGCTACTTCCAATTTTCCATCGTGGATTTTTAACCCTCTGGAACCATAATCCTCAAATAGACTCTCCTATAAGTTGTCTTTTTTTTAATTGATTTTTGTTGAGCTCTACATTTTTATCTGCTTCCCTCCCTGCCTCTCCCCTCCCCTTCAATCCTCCCCCAAGGTCCCTATACTCCCAATTTACTCAGGAGATCTTGTCTTTTTCTACTTTCTACTTCCCATGTAGATTAGATTTATGTAAGTCTCTCTTACAGACCTCATTGTTGTCTACATTCTCTGGAATTATGATTTATGGGCTGGTTTTCTTTGCTTTATATTTTAAAACCATTTATGAGTGAGTACATGTGATAATTGTNTGACAAACAATGCTGCTATGAACATAGTTGAGCACATATCCTTGTGGCACGATTAAGCATCCTTTGTATATATACTCAAAAGTGGTATTACTGGGTCTTGAGGATTTTCTGAGAAATCATCACACTGACATCCAAAGAGGCTGTACTAGCTTGCATTCCTATAAGTTGTCTTTATCATGTAATTTTATCACAACAATAGAAAAACAACTATGACAAAACAGCCGGGAACCTCATTTTGACACATAGAATCCACCATCACATGAACTTGAGGATTGATCTTCCCAGTCAGCCATAGTCTTGGAGGTAAGCTCTGCCCTAGATTCTTTCTTAGGATAGATACCACCCTCTGTTTCGTCAAGTGATGATGTCTTACTCTGCATGCATGTTTCCCCAGAGTTTTACCATGTTGCAGGAAATTTAGACTGACAAGTTTATTAATATCTAGCTCAGCCACCTCCTGTTTCTATTCTTCTATCAGATGCTTGGTGACACAGCATGCTTTCCCATATAAGACTTAGTGTTTGATTCTTCTCTAATGAGATTGAGAAGATAGACACTAATGTTTCTGTCTTCAGGGACTTCACGTTAACAGTCCCAGAGT
Organism: Ellobius talpinus; assembly: GCA_001685095.1. Classification (NCBI taxonomy): domain Eukaryota; kingdom Metazoa; phylum Chordata; class Mammalia; order Rodentia; family Cricetidae; genus Ellobius; species Ellobius talpinus. The sequence continues at coordinate 8,183 of LOJH01042887.1, forward strand.
CCAGTGGCTGACCCATTAAATAACTGTGTGTATACATATAGTGGATAATACAGAAACTGGCAGAGGAACACTGATCAAAATCTTGCACTTCACCCTGGTTGTGAGCAGAGCAACTCGACCTCACAAACTGCATTGTGGATTGACAACTCTGTAGACTTCATGTTGTTTTGGAAGCTGCAAAGAAATATGAATTCTGAACTTGACTGACAATCGCCCAGTTAGAAAGACAGAGACGTATCATATAGATACATTGCATGGCACCTAGCTATGGGAGATAAAGAGAAGGGAGGTGGGGAACCTGAAGTGTGAAAAGGGGAATGATTTTGAAAACGAGTAGATGAGAAGATCTTTGTGCCAGAGTCCTTTAAGAATGACATTGTTTCTCTTCTAAAGGCAGAGATGGGGGTTTCTGGGAAGGAGACAGGTCTACATAATTGGATGTGGGTGAAGACTGGCAAGTCTCTTTAGGATCTTTGGGTCCTATTAGGCAAGCAACTGGGCTTTCCCAGGTTAATTACTCAAAATTAGAAAATGCCTTAGCCCCAAACAAATATCAGTCTCCATATGATTAGCAGAAAAACCAAAGGATATTTCCTGACTCCAGGGAATTAGAATATCTATTTACCCAGACTACAGGAATAGTCCAGAGAGACAACAAACCTCTCTCCACACAGCTCTCCTGTAAACGGGCTGCCTCAGGTCCCTAGTGGTTACCTCTTGGAAGGATCTGGGATTTCTGTCTCTTTCTCCACACACCAATTTTCATTTTACCCCTGCCAGTAAGGTGGGCAATTAATGTTGGCTGTGACAGTTATGCCAGTTTGGGTCCAGGCCTGTGGAATGATAATTCTCATTGGAATACTGAAGCATTGATTCTGGAATTGTAGTTATCTGCTACTGGAAGAGGAAAAAAAAGCCTTCTATGAGTTTGTGCTTAATAACATTTCTGAAATTAAATACATGTGATTATATATAAATACATCATCATCATTTGGTTACTTAAAAATAAACAAATACATTGTGTATAGCATATTCCTCAGTATGCGTTAGATGCTATTGTGTGGATAGAAAAGACAAAAGAAAATGGTAGGGAACCTAGATCCAAGACATCAGATATGCAGCTGGAAGAAGCATGTTCGAGTTCAGCTCTCAGGTTAGGCAGATGTTTTGCTTTAGCTGAATAGAAAACAAAAGATGTTAGTGATGGAATAATTATTAAAGGCAGAAAGAGTCCTTAACAGTCTGTATACCACACACTGTACACTTTCCCTGATCCTTCTCTCATATATTTCCTGGTATTGGCTCTTTTTTATTATATTACTCTTTAAGTGAACCGAACACTGTGTACCTCCTTTTTCCCTGCTACAGCAGAGTCAGCCTGTATGTTGTTCTCACTCCAAGACACAGATAAGCACAATTAGTCTTTGCCTCACGTCTAGTTATCAGTCAACTGAGCAAGCTGCTGGAGCTTTGCATTTTCACGTAACATTCCTGTACATATCTCCTTTTTTAATTATTTCTACAGGTTCTAATTTGTAAACTGCCATGTAAGATCCAGGGCTGCATTCTGCCAGAATAACCAATATGATTGCAAAAGCGAATTACAGCAACACCCTGAGCTTTGTTCACACACAAAATTATATTACAGATTTCCCGTGCTGTGGGGGAAACACTTCTAGAACAACCTTCTAAATAAACACAACAATTCTAGCCTACTGAAAACTGATATATTCAATTAAATGCTCAGAAGCTGGTTAGCTTTCGATAAATACAACTTAAAAAGAGAAGTGGTGCTGCTCTAAGTATGATGCTGGTTAATGAAGCCTGGGTCATCCTTGCATTTAAGATTTCCACCCAGCAATGTTTAACTTCGAAACTCATATCTGCTAGCTCAGAAAGGAATTTGTCTCTCATTGGAATTACTCTGAAACAAATATCATTATTTTAACTTTGTATTTCTTGTAGCAAAATCTTTCAACTCAAATGTCACCAAAATAAGAAGAAATGGGACTAAAAATTGTTTTGAATAAAAACCCTTTCTTCAACAGAAGGACCAAAGGATAAAGTATAGTAGGAAACTTATGCTCAAAAGCATAAAATATCAAGTATCTTTATGAAATGATGATTACTAATAAGCCCTGAATTTTCAGACAGTCACAAATATGTATAAAGTTAGAATTTTGTCAGTATAAACATTTCCTGTACATTCACATATGTGTAGGCATATAAATATATATGTGCGTGAATATATAGAGATATGTAAATTATGTATATGTGTTTCCCAGTTATAAATTACTTTTAGCTAATCAACATCTCATGTGCTAAATAATAGTAATAGTTTCTATGCTGGAAAAATTAAGGTCCAGTTATCACAAGTACTTGAATGTAATAGGATTGAATCAAACTGGCTACGAGTCTGCCTTCATTAATTCACAATGCCTCATTCTCTAACTAGAGTGAATTGATGTTTTTTGTTGTAGTGTATTTAATCAAACACTAGAGAAGCAAGGAGGAGGATAGGGCAGAGAAAGGAAATGGAATGCAGGCAACTTTTACTTAATATTTTAAGTGTGAAGTCACAGCTGTCAATTCCCATTGACATTTTCCCATACTCTGCTTAATTAGTGCCTTTATTGCTATAAACTGAGTCTATTTCTGCTTGCAAAGTTAAAACTGGAAGAGAAAGGCACTTAATTTTAGGTTTCCCACCCCCCATAAAAATATTAATCAGTCCGTTTGGCTAACTCTTTTCCCATGATGAACTGTTAATAAGAGAGACTAATTGCAAGAGACCTTGAGGTTTGTACTGAGTGCCCCTAGTGAAGCATCATAAATCCACCCAAGATCGGACAAGTCTCTACTTCTCTGTTGTTTGTTTTTGAAAATAATTTTAAGATTTTATTTATGTGAATATGTGTCTAAGTGGTTGTGCAGAATGGATATGGGTAGTGGAGGAAGCCAGCAAGATTGTCTAATTCCCTGGAGCTGGGGTTATAGAAAGGTGTAAATTGCTGCATACATGTTTTGGAAATTAAATTTATGTCTCTGGCAAGAGTAGCAACATCTCTTAACTGCTGAGTCACCCTTGCCCACATTTCTTGTAATTTTAACAAGGCAGCTTTGGCTACTGCATCTTGGATGAGCAGAGGGGACCACAGGAACACTCAAAAGAGATGATTTAATATCCAGAAGACAGCCAAAGGATGGAACCCACAGATGTAGAAGGAGACTTCTCTTTCATTTCCCAGCTGCTCAGACCCAAATAATCACACAGAAACTATATTAATTGCAGCACTGTTTGTCCTATTAGCTCAGACTTCTTATTAACTAACTCTTACATCTTAAATTAACCTATTTCTAGTAATCTGTGTATCGCCATGAGGCTATGGCGTACTGGGTAAGGTTCTGTTCTGGCATCTTTCTCCGTTGACAGCTGCACGACATCTCTCTGACTCTGCTCCTCTATATCTTTTCCACCCTAGCTATATTCTGCCAAGCTGAAGCAGCTTCCTTATTAACCAGTGATAATAAAACATATTCATAGCATACAGAGCAGTATTCCACATAACACAGAATGTATTAAGGTGGTAGAGAGGAAACGTGTAAGTTATACATGGCTCCTTGTATACTGCATAGAAGGTTCTGAAATTTTGTCTTCTCAGGGCACTGTAGCTTGACACATTGAATATCAGTGGCTTAATAACGTAAAAAGAAAAAGAAAAGGGCCCTCAGTGAACACACCAGGAAGACTAAAGGTCAGTATTTAGCCTCTGTGTCCTGGCAAGAACTTGAAGGCAAGTTTAAATGGAGAATTCAACCATTGAATGATTATTTATTGGAGACAGTTTATATAATTATAAATTACTTTGATAACCAATGTAAACATTTAACTAGGTACTAAAATTAATGGTAGAAGCTAAAATATTTGTAGGAATTTGTGTGAGCAGTGGCAGAATCAGGAGGCACTTTGTGTAAGAGCTGAGATTTGAGTTGGCTCTTAATATGCTTAGAAGTGGGGAGTGGTCCCCAAGGAAAAGTTTGGTGTCCATGAATGAAGGAAGTGCATGCCTGAAAACCACAATGTGCATCTGGGCATGAACTTCACCATCTACTTTTAAGGGGCATCATCTTAGTTATCATCTGAATAGCAGTTATGTGGGTAGACATTGGATAGGAATGTCCTCAATAACGATGTTGCATAGATTATCCCCACCAGGCAAGAGCAAAGATAAGTTAGCTACTTTAAAGATGCGAATTCATCAGTTACACAGTGTGATACATATACATCCAGAATGTTCTATTTCTATTGAAAGATGTTAAGTATCCCAGCAGGGAGGATAAACTAAGGGATATCTCAGGAAATCAGAGATAGACATTTACAGGCTACCAGTTGGTTTCATCACTTAATGGGAATGGGACAGGCTAATTCCCCTGGTCAGCGTATGCAAGTACTTACTATTGCCTATGAACACATACCATGAAAAGTCCAATGTCTTCAGTCATATGCTAAAGATAAGACCTCATTAAATATCTGTTAGCTGAACATTATTTGTTGAAAATATACTTAAAAGTAAGATAAATAGTGTACTAAATATTTGTTCAATTGTAAAATATAGGTCATGTTTTACACTGTTACATTATGGTCTCTTACTAAAGTATCTACAGGGCAACGATTGGTTTATTATCCCATCCCAGTACCTTTGCTTATAACAACAGGACTGGGAACAGCTCAGAAAAATGCATCTTGTGAGCCCCCAATGACGTACTTGCTCACTCATCTGATTATCTGGCTGGTAGCTTGTCTTTCCTTTTACCCTCATCTTACAAATGTGAAAGCTTCATGGTTTTCTATACATTTCCTTTTTGAAAATCATTGTTTCTGTTTGTATGTGAGTGTGAGTTTCTCTAAAATACATCCAGAATCCATTAGAATATGCTGTCAGAATCAGCGGGAGGATTTGGTGTCATTTGCCTTTCGACTTGAAAAATAGCATTTTGAAAAAAAATATTTTTTCATACAGGACATTTTTCTCCCTATTCACTTTGATAGCACCACCTGCTTCGGGAAATATATATATTTTCCACAAACCACTCAAATGAACTAATCCATTTTCACTATGTGTCCTTTTTGGCAAAATATCTGCAGAATTTGCTTTCATAAAGATAAATTCTGTTGCTTTGCTACTGTCTTTATTTCCCCCTCTCTCTTCATGATTCCTTGCTTTCTTCCTTATGGGGAAATACACAGAAAAATGAGATTCTCCAGACAATTAAAACCGATGAGTGAAGCTCTGATTTTGGACAAATTTATTTTAATCGCTCTCATTTTTTCCCTTGTAAGATAAGAATGTTGAATCCATGCTTGAATTTTATTTGCTAAAAAGTATGCAGTATTTTGCCTGTGATATTGTAACCTGGAATCAGGGGAATTGGGGGTTTCTGGACATCAGATGTCACTTTTGGGGAACAGTTAGTGGTGCCATCAATGTGAAGGTAATTTTCACATGCTATAATGTAGAGGTTGCTATCTTGTCTTTTGCATTTTGTGTGCCCTAATCAAAGGAGAAAACCCAGGCAAGAATGGCAGGGGAAGACCCCAGGAGAATGTTTCCTATGCAGCATGGAAGCATCGGGAATTTGTAAATTTTTCTTTGTCAAGGTTCACAGACTGACTCCACAGTATCCTGATTATTTTCTTTGTTCTTCAAACTAAAGCTCTGTGCATGAGGTTCTTGGTCACAAGATGTCAAAAGAGACTTGCAGTTCATGATAGAACTCTTATTTCTAGGCTATTCTTACTGTGTTTAAAAATGGCATTCTTCAATTATGTTATTGGGATTTAAGGGAATGTTAATCAGATCCATTAATACCATTTTTTTATTTCAGACACTTTTTTATTGTTATTAAAAAATTTTCCACCTCC
>LOJH01042889.1:0-14104 GCA_001685095.1 Ellobius talpinus
TGTAGCCTCATAAAAAGAGTTTGGCAATGTTTCTTCTATTTCTATTGTGTGGAACGATTTGAGAAGTATTGGTATTAGTTCTCTGAAAATCTGATAGAATTCTGCGCTAAAACCATCTGGTCCTGAACTTTTTTTTTTTGGTTGCAAGACTTTTGGTGACTGTTTCTATTTCCTTAGTGGTTATAGTTCATTTAATTTGCTTACCTGGTCTTGATTTAATTTTGGTATGTGATACTTATCTAGGAAATTGTCCAGTTCCTTTAAGTTTTCCAATTTTGTGGAGTACTGGTTTTTGAAGTATGACTTGATGATTTTCTGCATTTCCTCCATGTTTATTGTTATGTCCCCCTTTTCATTTCTGATTTTGTTAATTTGGATATTCTCTCTCTGCCTTTGGTTAGTTTGGATAAAGGTTTGTCTATTTGGTTGATTTCTCAAAGAACCAATTCTTTGCCTCATTGGTTCTTTGTACTGTTTTTTCGTTTGTTTCTGATTTGTTGATTTCAGCTCTGTTTGATTATTTCCTGTTTTCTAGTCCTTCTGGGTGAGTTTGTTTCTTTTTGTTCTAGAACTTTCAGTTGTTCTTTAGTTTGCTAGTGTAGGATTTTTCTAGCTTCTTTATGTAGGCCTTTAGTGCTATGAACTTTCTTTTTAGCACTGCTTTCATTGTGTCCCATATGCTTGTGCAATAATTTATATTGAATTTTAGGAAGTCTTTAATTTCTTTCTTTAATTCTTCCTTGACCCAGTGGTGATTCAGTTGAGCATTTTTCAGTTTTTATGTGTTTGTAGGCTTTCTGCAATTAGGATTGTTATTGAATTCTAACTTTAATCTATGATGATCTGAGAAGACACAGGGGTTATTCCAATTTTTTTTAATCTGTTCAGATTTGCTTTGTTACTGAGTATATGGTCGATTTTGGAGAAGGATCTGTAAGGTGTTGAGAAGGTATATTCTTGTGTGTTTGGGTGAAATGTTCTATAGATGTCTGTTAAGCCCATTTGAGTCATGACGTCTGTTAGATCCTTTATTTCTCTGTTGAGTTTCTGTCTGGCAGACCTGTCTAGTGGTGAGAGTGGGGTATTGAAGTCTCTCACTATTAGGGGCTTGATGTATGATTTAGCTTTTAGTAATGTTTCTTTTACAAATGAGAGTGACCTTGTATTTGGGGCATAGATGTTCAGAAATGATATTTCATCTTGATGGATTTTACCTGTGATAAATATGAAATGACCTTTTTCATCTCTTTTAACTAATTTTAGTTTGAAGTCTGTTTAGTAGATAGTATGATAGCTATACCAGCTTGTTTCTTAGGTCCATTTCATTGGAAAGTCTTTTCCCAATCTTTTAATCTGAGGTAATGTCTGTCTTTGTAGTGAGATGTGTTTCTTATATGCAGCACAAGGATGGATTCTGTTTTCACATCCAGTCTGTTAGCCTGTATCTTTTTATAGGCTAGTTAGGACCATTGATATTAAGGGATATTAAAGACCAGCGATTACTGGTTTCTATTATTTTGTTGTTGTTGTTGTTGTTGTTGGTGGTGGTGGTGGTGGTGGCAGTGTGTGTGTGTGTGTGTGTGTGTGTGTGTGTTTCTCTTCTTAGGGAATTCCTGGTGTTGGATTATCGATTGCCTGGCTTTTCTGGGTGTATTACCTTCCTTGGGTTGAAGTTTTTCTTCTAGTACTTTCTGCAAAGCTGGATTTGTAGATAGGTATTGATTAAATATGGTTTTGTCACAGAATATTTTGTTTTCTCCACATATTTTGATTGAAAACTTTGCTAGATATAGTAGTCTGGGCTGGCATCTGTGGTCTCTTGGTGTCTGCATAATGCCTGACCAGGACCTTCTGGCTTTCATTGTTTACATTGAGAAGTCAGCTGTAATTCTGATAGGTCTGCTTTTATAATGTTACTTGGCTTTTTTTCCTTTGCAGCTATTAATATTATTTTTTTATTCTGTATGTTTAGTGTTTTGATTATTATGTGGTGAATGGACTTCCTTTTTTGGTAAAGTCTATTTGGTGTTTTGTAAGCTTCTTGTATTTTCATGGACATGTCCCTCTTTGGATTGGAAAACTTTTCTTCTATGGTTTTGTTGAATGTATTTTCTGTTCCTTTGAGTTGGACTTCTCCTTCCATCCCTATGATTCTTAGGTTTGGACTTTTCATGGTGTTCCAGATTTCCTGGATATTTTGTGTTAAGAAATTGTTGGATTTAACATTTTCTTTGACCGATAAATCTATTTTCTCTGTCATATCTTTAGCACCTGTGATTCTCTCTTTCTTCTTTTATATTCTGTTGTTTATGCTGATTGTTTATCCAGATTTTCCATTTTCAGATTTCTCTCAGTTTGTGTTTTTTTTTAATTTCCTCTATTTCAGTTTCAAGTCTTAAACTGTTTCTTTCACCTGTTTGATTGCTTTTTCTTGTTTTTTTAAAGGGATTTGTTGATTTCTTCCATTTTTTGGTTTTTCCCTCCATTTCTTTAAGAAAAATTTTCATTTCCTCTTTAAGGGCCTCAATCATCTTCATAAACTTATTTTTAAGGCTGTTTTATTCTTCCTATTTTTCACTGGGATGTTCAGATCTTGCTTTTGTAGAACCACTAGTTTCTCATGGTGCTGTATTGCTCTTTATATTGTTGAGTGTATTCCTATACTGTTGTCTACCCATTTCTTCTTCCAATTGGAACAGGTGGAGCCTGTGTTTCAGGGATGGTCTGTTTTCCTCCAATTGGTGTAGTTGAGGTCTGTGGCTCTGCTGATCACTCTTCCAGATGTAGGCAGAGGAGAGCCTTCAGTGGCCATTCCTCCAGGTGCCTTCAGGCCCAAGGCTCAGATGGTTGTTCCTTCTGATGTTGGCAGGGCTGAGGCTCCAGGGAACAGATAATTTTTGGAGGCCACTGCTGTTGTCTTGGCCAGTTGTGGTGCTGCTAACACATCTCCTTTTGGCTGTCTGGCCCAGCTTGGCATGGTCCTGCTCACACTTCTCCTCCCAGTGGCCTGACCTGGCTAGCCTGCCTAGTTGCTGCTCATGCTTCCCCTCCCAGTGGCCTGGTCCTGCCCACCACATTGTTGCTCACTCTTCTCCTCCTGGCAGTCTGGCCCAGTCTGCTATGCTACTCTCTACCAAGGCTCACACAAACAAAAGGGCATGTAAAGGACTTTTGTATGTTGATACAAATTTACGGTAATTCTTTTTATAATGTATTAAATATATATAAAATATGACATTTAAAATATTTTGCTAACTTTGGGGTTTTCATGACTGTGAGACATATATGCTCCTGGAAGCACCAATTTACTTCATAAAAAGATGATGGGCATTGAAGAAACTCCATAGGAGTTTGCTTTCATTGTGGCAAGATTAGCTATTTGGGCAAGAAACTGCTTTTGCCTTGACTGCTTGACTGTGTGCTATGTAGAATGAATATGCAGGACCCAAAGAAAAGTGACTGCTGAATTTTGCTGAAACAAGGTGAGACAGTCCTTCAAGATTCCTGATTTACAGAAGAATCTTCCAGATATTCTGCAGGACACATAGGAAAGTGACTGATGAACTTTGTCAATACAAGGCTGGACAGTCCTTCAAATTTCCTGATTCACTGAAAAGTCTGCCAGATATTCTGGGTCTTTAGGCTGAAGGTGGATGACCCAACATTGCAAAGAAACTTTAAATGACTTTCTAGACAGCAATATGTGTCCGTTGTTAGGTAATACTATATCCTTCTGGGTCTTTGATGGAGTTGAAGACTAACTAGAGTTTCAGTTTTCCTTAGTTATGTTAGAAAGTAAATTAGGTATAAAACTTTAGATTCGGTAAGATAATATAAATAATGGAAGATTTTCTTTAAATTTGCCAGACACAAATAAATTGGACATTATGAACATAATTCTTACTTTATAATTGTTATTGTAGATAGTCTAACTATGTTTAAGTTAAAACCTTTTCTTTTTATTAAGACAAAAAGGGGAAAATGTTGTGGAATATTAATTTAAGATGTGATACTTTTTTTCTATTTTTCTCTGTTGAGTTTTGTTTTATTCAGGAATAGTACAGGAGTGGAGAGTGAAGGGATGGGGAATGAATAGGATCAAGAAACATGATGTGAAAAACACATAGAATAAATAAAATAATTTTGAAAAAAGGTTCTCCTCTGCTTCCCTCCTAGAGTTTTGACAATAGAATCACAGATATCTGCAATAAGGTGAGCCTTGAGACATCTTGAATTGGAAGCAGATTCTGCTGGGGTTTGTCTTTAGTTCTGAGTCTATTGTAGGAGTCACAGTAGTTAGGCCAGCCACAAGCAAACACTGAGCTTACACAATAGGAGCGCCAGGCAGGGACTTAACACACATGGAATTTTTCTTACAAACAAAATGAAAACAAACCTAAGATATAATGAAGCTTTTCATCTAATGCCCCCCACATTGTTATCATAGGTCACCTTTTCTGTTATTCCAGAATGACAGATATGGGGAGGAGAATGTCAAATCAGAGCAAAGAACCAATGCAACTCCACCACAGGCTTTAGATGAGAACTTGGGAAATATAAAACATCAAACTATGCTGACATCGATGCTGAATGGTGGTCATGGAGAGACACTTTGTTCCTGTGAACAAAGGAACAATTTTGTGAATAAGGAAAATGCAGGTTTGGCAAAATGTCTCAGCCGGTAAAGGTGCTTGCTGCCAAGGCTCTTGACTTGTATCTCCAAAACCTGTATGGTTAAATGAGTGAGCTGATTCCTGCAAGTTATCCTCTGACCTCCACACATACACTGTGAGTCATATAGGCCTACATACACACACACACACACACACACACACACACACACATAAATAAAGGAGGTTCTATCTGTCCATCCTGTCAAGAAGGCTTGATTGAGCAGTTTCCCTCACCTCCTAACAGCCGGGAAAGGGTAGGAAGATGTGGCCTCCTATTTGTTTCCTCTTTCTTAGTCCCCTTGGTCTGTCTGGAGCTTTGAGCCATCAAACAGTGCTACTTACACTCAGGGTAATGGGGCTGGCCCCATTAGTCAAGCTTCTGCAAACCCCCTCACTGACCCACCCTGAGGTGTCTCAGTCTCCTGGGTGATTCTAAACCTAGCCACGCCAACAAGGGAGATGAGTGAGCATACTCTGATTTATTGATTCATAGCTCATCACGGGACAGCATGGAAGGGTTGGGTGACAGGCAACATTTGGTTCATTCATAAAGCAGAAGATCTGGGAGCTTACACAGGCTTATAGAAGTCCAGAAGATGCAAATCAGTGGAGAGTTGCAGGCGAGAGTTGATCAGACCCAGTACTGCCATTGCTACCCAAGACCTTGTATGGAGTGTCATCCAAACCAGGGCTGCCTGACCCTCCCATATGCCTGAAACTGAAGTAGGAACACAGGTGGGGACAGGTCAGCATATGCCCTAAGCCTTAAGGTGTGCTACCCACAGTCACTCTCCCCAGCTATTGACAGTGCCTCGAAGGCACCTGTTGTCTCCTTACCTTACCCTGAGAATACATGTCACCACACATAACACCAAGACATTATAGTGACAAGTGGCCAAATCTGCATCTTACGTGGGAAAGTCCTCTCTAACCACAAAAAGAAATGTAAAACATGTGCCATCATCATGACTACCAACCAAATCCCAGAACTCTTCAAGAATTCAATAACATGCCTGCATTCTCTCTGCCACAGGGCCGCCTGAATTTTCCCCAAATCACTGTGGAACGCTTTTCTCAGTCCCTTCCTGTCTCATTAAAATGTTTGCCTAAGAGCTTGCCTTCTGTTTCATTTTTCATTGCCATCCTCACTAGGACAGCTTCCCTCTGTTCTATTTAGAACCCGCCCGCATTTCCTTTGTCTCTCTGCTACCCAGCAGCAACCTCCTGAGTGCCCCCTTCACCTCCTTGTTCCTGAGCGTGTAAATCAGAGGATTGAGGAGAGGGGTGACAATGTTGTAGAAGAGGGTGAGGAACTTGCCCTGGTCCTGGGAGGAGCTGTTCCCCGGTTGCATGTACATGTAGATGATATTTCCATAGAAAAGCGAGACCACGGTGAGGTGTGAGCCACACGTACTGAAGGCCTTTTGCCGGCCTGCAGCGGAATGGATTTGCAGCACGGCCCTCACGATGTAGCCGTAGGAGATCAAGATGAACACCAGGGGAGACAGCACGATGCCTGTGGCCAGGACAAAGACTGTGCCTTCCACTGCAGTGGTGTTGACACAGGCCATCCTGATAAGAGCTGGCATCTCGCAGAGGAAGTGGTCCACCCTGCGGCGCCCACAGCGGGGCAAGCTGAGGGTCACTGGAGACATGGCCAAAGAGTTGGCTACCCCGCAGCCCCAGGCCAGGGAGACCAGGCCCACGCAGAGCTTGGGGCTCATAATAACCATATAGTGCAGAGGCTTGCAGATGGCCACAAAGCGATCGTAGGCCATGACGGCCAGCAGCAAGCACTCCACACCCCCCAGCCCCAGGAACAGGACCAGCTGCAGAACGCAACCCACGTAGCTGATGGTCTTGTCCTGCCCACTGAGGTTGTAGAGCAGCTGTGGGATGGAGCTGCTGGTAAAGCTGAGGTCCAGGAAGGACAGGTGGGTGAGGAAGAAGTACATGGGAGTGTGCAGGTGCGAGTCCAGCCTCGACACCAGGATGATGGTGCTGTTGCCCAGCAGGGTCAGGAGGTAGGCAGGCAGGATGACCGCAAAGAGGACCTTCTCCAGCTGGGGCCGGTCAGAGAAGCCCACAAGGATAAAATGAGTGAAGATGCTGTCGTTGGCTGTGCCCATCTCTGTGCACGTGAGGAAGACATCAGTACTGACGGTAATCAGTGTTTCTGTCATGTATTGCTCATTTAGCTACAACAATGGTATAGATAGTATTGACAGACTAGGAAACTGAGTCGGGCATGTAGCAAGCCAGTTGCCGTGAGGAGAAAGACGATGGGGTTGGGTTTGAACCCAACAATTGCAGCTTAGTGTGTCAGCCTTAGTCACTCTAGTCCTGCCTCTAATTCCATGAAGTGAGAGAGGAATTGTGCTGTGGTCCAACTTTTGATTCTGTCGAGACACGTGATCCCAAGCTCCTGTACAATCACAGGGAGCACAAAATATAGCCCCAAATAATCAACCATTAGTATCTGAAGATGCCCAGAGCAGCTGACTGGACACTTGGACATCACTCATCTGAACCCCTGTGGATTCACTGACACAGAGAGGTTTTTAAAAGACACATGTTGGATTTTTTTCTGGAGATTTTCAATAATTTGGTAATTCAAGAACAAAATGGTGTTCCCTAGAAATATCTTTAAATTTTTAAAGTTTGGAATGCTACAAATATATAACCATTTGTAGACATTATGCACTTTATAATTTACTGTAAACATAAAGAAATCTATTACAAACAAGTTTGTCAAAACTGACAGGAACAAAGACCCTCTAGAATATTATTCCCTGCAGAGAGGAGCTTGACCAAATGTGGCAGGAAGCACTCTGCCATATCTGGGTCAAATGAGCTGTGGTCTGTGGCTCTGCCTCTAGATTTCAGCCATTCTTGTTGCTATTGCTGTGAACTGAAGGGTTCAGGATCCACCCCAAACACCTCCCATCTAGAACTCAGCAGCTAACCTTTGCCAGCATTGTGTGGCACCACATAGTGCCTCCGGCCCTCACACAGTTTCCACTCTGCAATTCAGAGACTCTCGAAATAACCTCTAGCCAACTGCCACCATTACCTGCATGTCTCTGGACAGCTGCAGGCTGCCGGTAGTTATTTTAGAGTGTAGTCGAATGTTTTATCCAGATGTTCAACAGCAAAGGTGGTGGACACCCTTAACAGCTGGGTCCAGTTATTTATTTGGGATGCTTTTGGTTTCAAAGACTCATTCTGTCTTTCTGATTATTATTTTTGGGTAATTTTAGATGTCTGAGTATAAAAATGGTGTAGATGACAATAGACGACAATAGACGACCACAATAGATGACAATAGACAACCACAATATGTGACAATAGATGGCAATAGATGACAATAGACGACCACAATAGATGACAATAGACGGCAATAGATGACAATAGACGACCACAATAGATGACAATAGACGACCACAATAGATGACAATAGACGACCACAATAGATGACAATAGACGACCACAATAGATGACAATAGACGGCAATAGATGACAATAGAAGACCACAATAGATGACAATAGACGGCAATAGACAGCAATAGATGACAATAGACGACCACAATAGATGACAATAGATGGCAATAGATGACAATAGACGACCACAATAGATGACAATAGACNNGACAATAGATGGCAATAGATGACAATAGACGACCACAATAGATGACAATAGACGACAATAGACAATGACAATAGAAGACAATAGGTTATCAGTGAAAGTTTGTGCTCACGAAACCTCTTTCTGGGCCTGCGAAGTAAACAGCACGGGGCTTGTTTATCCTCTGAAGTACATGGGAAATGTTGCTTAAAGAAAAGCTGAATCCAAGTTTAAGGTTTTGCTTTTTTTAAAAAAAATTACTATTTGTGTGTGTGCACGCATGCGTGTGTGTGTGCACGTGCGCATGCGCGCATGTGTGTGCTCTCACCTTTTGAGATCTGAGAATAACTTTCAGCAATCAATTCTTCCCTGTCCCCATGTGGACTTAGGGGATCAGATTTAGGTCATCAGGCTTGGCAACAGGTTCCCTTGCCCACTGAGTCTTCTTGCCGGCCAGGACAAGAAATGGAAAAGGTCCAGTGCCCAGGTTTGCATCCTGCCGGGAGAAGACTGATTGACCCATCTCACAGATAAACAGCACATGCGTATTCTCTGGTCTCTGTTTCATCTTTTCTCTGAAACTGTAACACCTTACGGGACAGAGAGAAAGGAGAACTCTTTCTCTCTCAGGTTCGTAAAAGTGTAAATAAATCTAATTTCTCTACCAGTTTTCTTTCCCTAATTTCTTTGACACACAGGGAAGCTGAAGTGGCTTGCATGCCCTGCACCACTGCTACATGAGGCTCAGAAAGGCATGGGACATGAGGCCAGTTGTGCGTTCTTGATGGGAGTTTAAGTTGAAGTCACAGTCTTTATAGATCACTACTTCTGTGTATATACATCTCAATATTGGGCATGCTGCTTTAATAAAAGAAATATGTTTCTCTTACAGAATTGAGAATTTAGTGTTTTCTCTTTGTCCAATTAATCTCCCAGGTAGGAATCTGCCCTGCGTATACTGACCCTCCACACATCTCCATGGCGTCAAAGCAGGCAGGGTGATCCGCAGAAACAGGGTTTGTGGTTAATAGCGTTTTATTTCACAGACCATGCTATTACAAATGAGAAGCAAGCAATTGTCAAATTCAAATAAGCATAGGCATGTGATATCAGTTGAAACTTTGTCCACCCAGATATATTAAGTTCACATATGTAGAAAACAAGATACAGGGCTGGGGCTCACTTTTGTAGGTGCTTGCCTAGCATGCACGAAGCCCGAGTTTTCTCCCCGGCAACATGTAAACTAGATGTGGTGGTGCATTCCCGCAATCCCAGGACCTGGGAAACAGGCACGGAGGATAAGGAGTTCAAGGCCATCTTTGGCTACAGACAAGGTCAAGGCTATCCTGAGCTACACAACAAAACAAAATATATGGTGAGAGCACACACGTAACTAAATAATAAATTAAATGATAATACTGTTTTTCTTTCTTTATTTGTTTCTTCTTTTTTTAGAAACAGGGTCTCACTATGTAGCCCTGGCTGGCCTAGAACTCACTATGTAGACCAGTGTCCTCAAACTCACAGAGATCTTTCTGCCTCTGCCTCCCAAGTATTAGAACTAAAGATGTGTACCACCATGCCTGTTAATAAATATTTTTTAAATCATTCATTGGCATATTTTCTAAGTATCATATTCCATTTGCATACTTCATTGTATAATTTCCCTTAAATATCTAACTCATGCTTATTGGTGATTATACACCAGTGTCTTTGTGGTTTAAATTTCTGATCCTCAGCCATCAATGAGAACATTTCTCAAGTTTGAAAGTCACTTGTTTCTAAACCATTTGTTTTCCTATAAATTTCTTCTTCATTTCTTATTTTGCTTACCAGTCTTTTTGGGGAAAGATGTAAAGATGGATCTCTCATATTTTATACCTTAGCCTATTACTGTATCATTCCAGATATTTATTCTAGTTTAAGAAAAGTTCACATATAAACCTGTGTGTGTGTGTCTGTCTGTCTGTCTGTCTGTCTGTTTGTCTGTCTCTGTGCAGGTGCCTGCAGAGGCCAGAAAGGGCCATCAGATCTATGAGCCTCCTGATGTGGGTGCTGGAAACCCAATCCAGGTTCACTGCAAGAGCAGAAGTTCTCCTAACCACTGAGCCATCTCTCCTAGCTATGAGTGATAAAATGTTAACCTATCTCTTTCCCTTTGTCACTGTCTTCTCAGAGATCATGACCTCAACTCTCCTTGGTTTTCTCCTAAGCACTAACAATGAGAAGGGAGACTGGGAAGGACGCTGCAGAGACTGACAGCACAGACAGCTGAAATGGCTCTCCAGGTACCGTACCAACAATCCGGTGCTTAGGAGCACTGCAGGATTTCATCGTGTTTGACTCAGGAATCTGGAGACGTTGGGAATTGGGAACTGAGAAACAAATCCTAGCACATGAATGGCTTGGGTCCTATTTTCAGGACAGCCCGAGTTTGGATGGCCTTCCTAATATTCATTCTCTTGACTGAAACAGTCCAGAATGACTTCCCCCGGGAAGGTTTGGTGTCTTTTTATGTTCATGTATAAAGGGGACATTTACATTTGTGGCTCCCATGGCATCATCTCTTGCAATGTTGCCTCACTCACCATCTTTAAAAAAAATTCAGCAGATGCTCATATTCGCTTGGGGTTCCTGCCTCTGCCAGGCTTGAAGCCATTACTGGAACCCCCGGATCTTGTATAAAATGCTATTGCAAATTTGATTCTACTGAACTGTTTTCTAAGATGCGATTTTTCTAATATGAGGGGTTTATCTCTCTTCCTAAAACAAAGCAGACAAATGTAAGAGCTGAACGGGAGACAGGAGTCCCATCTCCTGACAGCAGCTTCACAGGATTTCCCACTTGCACTGGCCTCTCTAAGAGGTTCTTATGGACCACACAGCACCTTTGCTGTCTGAAAGGCTCTGGCAAGGGTCCCACCCTTTGCTCTTTCTGAGGGACATCCTTTCTCCTGCTGTGCCCAAGACATTGCCATTTGGTCCAGGATTTCAGTTCTCTGTACAAGTACCTCTTGTCTAGAGCCAGTGTGACAGTTATCTTGTTGGTAAGCAGACAGAAAGAGAAAATTAAAAGGGTCATTTAAAGCCAGCTCTTCCCAGACCTATTGGAAGTTTAATGCTTGTCGATGCCAGTTTTATGGTTAAAAACTTTATGACCCATGACTGGCAAGATCCTTTCTGATGCTGACATGGGTACCTGTGAGACATATAACCACTGACCCGATGACCTCTTCTGAGACAACTAGCAAGTTCAGGCAGCAAAACACTTTATAAATGGCTTAGTTAGTGATTGTTGACACCTTTGATGTAGAAACCAGGGCTTCCCCTGTCCAAGCAAAACTGAGACCTCCCTAAGACAAAGAAAAAAAACTTGTTTTACCTTCAGGGAGACAAGTCTGAAGTCAAAGTTGAATGGACACACTACACTCCCAAGAACCAAAGAAGATGGGGCCAGTTATCCCCTCAATGAGAGATGTGCTTCCAGACCCTAGAAGACCCTCTCCCAGAACAGCTGCTTACAGTCCCTTACTGCTAAGCTTAACTGTTCAAAATGAGTACATTATTTTATTTTCCCTCTCTCCCCTTTCTAGGTACTTGGCAAAATCTATTCTTTCTCTTTCAACCTGCCCTCAAACCCTACTCATGCAACTGCTCAGACTGCATTGCTGAGACTTCTGCCTCCTTTACCTCTAATTCAAAAGCCATGTTTGTCCTTTCTTCTCCCCCTCCTTCCCTTTTTTCTTCCTTCCTCCTCCTCCTCTTCCTCCTTTTTCTTCCTCTCTCTCCCTCCATCCCTCTCTCCTTCTTTCCCTCCCTCCCTCCCTCCCTCCTTCCTTCCTTCGTTCTTTCTGTCCCTTCCCAGCCACTGCTAAGATCTCCAGCTTTCCTGCCCCTTGGCTTCTTGAACTCTAATAAAGTAAAATTGTCCTTGAGTTTTTGTCTGGGTCCATTTTTAAATTCTTTTATTTATAAGGCTAATGATCTACAAAAGGGACCCTATGTGTCCCAGTGACATTAAACTAAGCAAATACTTTTTCCTATGCTGGGGTAGTCGGAGCAGGAGTATACTTCCATCTTTCACATCTGGACACAGCAGGCAGGTGCTCATGGATTACTATGATTACAGCTCTGTGTCACAGCAGGGCGTATTTTCTTGTATTGGAGAAATACATCCTCTTTCCCTTCCTGACTCAGAGGGAAACACCACAGGTAGGACCAGACACTAAGTTGGAGTCCTGAGTTCTCCCCACATGGGTGAGGTGACAGGCAGAAAGGCCAAGAGAAGACTGAGGATGGTCACTCAGAGCCAGTGTTTCAGGGCACAGTGAAGCTGTTCCCCTGCACAGAGGGGCCCTTTCCCTGCGAAACATCTCTACAGCCTGTGTGTTTGGGAGCATAAGCAGACCGTGTGTCACACTGGTGTTGCCTATGGGTGCTGATGGGTCAGACAGTGGGGATCTGCTGTCCTCACATATACCAGCCAATCTCAGAAATGACTACACCTGATAGGAGGAAAAAAATGAGTGCTTTTGCCAGATTCTAGAGAGCTGGCAGTATTCAGAAGAAAATATTTTAGTTTATTTGAAACTTAATTAAAATTTTTAAAACAAATTTATTTTCATCATTTAGAAAACTATAGATCCTCCCCCACTTAGACTATAATAACATTGTAACAGTACTAGATTATGCACTCAGAGTAGGGGGCCTGGGTCATCATAAGTTCCCAGTGAGGAGTCAACATGCATTTTATTGCTGTTTGGGGGTTGGGGGGCCCAAGTAAAACTCAAATCTCAGATCTTATTTTTATCTAACAAAAATCAGCTTTCTTTTTCCCAATAAACTAGTTCCAATACTAACACATAGCAAAAAGCTCATGTATTCTGTGTCCACTTAACTAAATCTATTAAAAAAATGGTCTATCACTCTTATTAAAGTTAAGCAGTACAATGTATAGCCCTGTGCTGCTGTTTGTCCCCTGGGTGAGCCTGCGATTCTCATTTTTTCCCATGCCCCAGGACCTGGCACAAGCTAGGTGAGCACTGTTCCGCTGAGCTAAGCCTAAGAGTGTTTCAGCTGAGAAGAGCAGATCTCTGAGATCAGCTCCCAGATTCAGAACCTACTCACCATGGTACTTGGATGCCGCTGGTGCCCCTGTGCACCCCAGTCAGAAGGTGTGGCCCCACAGAGTTGATCAAGGCTGGATTATGCAGTGTCTTCTCCAGTTAGAGGCACATAGCTGTTGCAGATGAGTCGCTGTGGAGAAAATCCACGTGCCTCTCCCTGATTTGGTAACTTTGACGGGTCCTGATGCTTGCAGAGGGGAATGCTGAATGCTGTGCTGCTCTCTAGAGGAGATGGAGACAGTCTCCTGTGGGGGTTGTGGGTTCATCAGCATCCCCAAGGGAGGCAGAGAAGACATTCCCTCAGCATCTCTGAGCTCCGGGCAATCTTCTGAACCCACCAGGGTCATTAGCACATTCAGTTTGTGCCACCTCAGTGTTCCAGTCCCCACAGGTCCAACCAGAAAATGAGGGCCATGAGAATTTGTCTCTTGATAGAAAAATAATTTAATATAGCATGCAAGCAAAATTTGGGCACAGTCTGTTGTTCAAAAGACAAGAATATACAGGGACTGATTTTCTTATTTCCCTTGTCCACAAGAATTACTATGTGGCTTTAAAAAAAATCAGTTGAGGGACAACTAGTCCAATTCTACTTAAAGCAGGCTCACACACTTTTTTCTTTTTCTTTTCTTTCTTTCTTCTTCTTCTTCTTCTTCTTCTTCTCCTCCTCCTCCTCCTCC
>LOJH01042890.1:0-11260 GCA_001685095.1 Ellobius talpinus
GCCCCCTGCAGAATGAATAGGAAGTTTAAGGAAATGAGGGATGTCTGGGCTCCGCTTCCAAGCGTCAGGAAGGCACTCACCCCTCCAATAGATCTTCTGGTAGAGGATCAGGCTGTGGGTGTGTTTTTTTTATCGATGAAAGAGTTCAGATTTTACTGGTGACTGGTGAGTTAGGGAGAGCCTGCTGCCTGTTGGAACTCTCAGCTAGACATTATCTGGCGTTGGGTGAATGAGCCTCAGCAATTTGACATGATCCATTGACAGGAACCTGGAAGTTGTGCAGGGGTTTCTGTGGTGCAGGTTTGCTCTACCAGGTGGGTTCAGGGTGTTCCAGAGCTGTCAGTGGGAGGGGTAGAACAAGGCTGACCTAAAGCTCCTCATGGCTGTAGCCCAGATTTCAGACAGGGTGGAAATGATGAAATGATTGCCCATATGGTTTGTTTTCCCTTCTCTGAACAGGAGTGAGGGGGATGCAGGTAGATCTTAATCCATCATCTCTGAGTCTCCACAAGGGAGCCGGCTCTGCTCATGAGATGCAATTTTTCTGTCACCGTGTTGAGAGTGCAGTGGTTCCGACAGAATCCTGGGGGCAACCTTGTCGGTCTCTTTTACCTGACTTCAGGAACAAAGGAAAATGGGAGATTAATGTCAACATCCGACTCTAAGGAGCATACAGCACCCTGCACATCAGGGACGCCCAACTGTAGGACTCAGGGCCCTACCTCTGTGCGACTGATGCACAGTGCTCCCAGCAAGACTGCAGCTAGACCTGCAGCTCTGCCACAGGGGAACTCTGCAGCAGCGTTTGCACAGCTATGGGGTTCCCAGCTTATGTGTATCTCTGTTATCTCTGTAACATCAGACAGTTCAGATGACTGGTTCACATCATTGTACCGTTTTCTTTCCACATATCCAAATTCTCATGAAAAGTATTGAAACACCCGACAAAGATAACAAGGTTCGGAATCCTGTCAGATAGATCTATTGGCACAGTTTCACTGTTCTTAAATGTTTGTTATACAAAGGCTTTAAAGGACATGCTGTTAAGTGAACACAAAACAGATGACCAGTGTTTTAGTCAATTGCATATCCTTCAATTATCCAGAAGAATTAGGCTTTTATTAGTTTTTTCTTTGAAAATTTCATACAATGCACTTTGATCATATTCTGTTCTCCACCAGTTCCTACCAGTTCCACCCCTTGTCCTTACTTTCTAGCTTTTCTTTCCTTGTTTCTGAGGGGGAAAAGCCCCAAATCTTCAAGTACTGTATATTCTGTCCATAACTCTTAGATGTGTGGCCTTCTTTACTAGGTATAGTTGACTTACTGGGGTCATACTCTTAAAGAAAACAGATTCTCTCTCGCTTAGTAGCTATCAGATGCCAATATCTCCTTAGTTAGGGATGGGACTTTGTGCTCATACCCCATGCTGGAATTTTTTGTAGCTTAAGCTTGTGTAGGTCTTATGTATGCTTTTATGTCTGCTTTGAGCTCAGATAGATTAAGTTTCCGTATAATTGAAGACTCAATGATAAAATGCATCAATAAGTATTGTCAATTGCATGCAAATTATTTTGCATATAATTTGAATGAAAATTGCCCCATATTCTCATGTATTAATCGCACTCTTGCTCATTTCTCGGCCCCATTCTTGCTCACAATGAGCAACTGCTGCAGCAGGAGCAACAGAAAAGGAGGATTACCCAAGGATGGAGTTAGTGCATGCAGCCCAGACTTCAGTTATACCTGACAGGTGCTGTAACAGACCCATGAGTAGACTGCAGAGTTGTGAAGGAAGGCCTATTCCTCCTACAGTTATGGTTTCTGTTTCTCAAAGAATTCTGCCTGCCATATCCCACAGTAGACTTTCAACTGGGCCTTCATGGAGCACAACTCCCTACAAGCAGAACAAGTAGCCCAAGGACTTCAGAGAGGCTAGACCCTGAGTCCCCTTGACCATGAGCAATGGAGGCAGTACCAGCAGTATTGCATTCTCCCCTCTTCTCCCATCACCCACTCATATCACAGCTGTGACAAATTAAAAGAAGATTCTACCTGGGCTCATGGCTAAAGTGCCCAGCATCTGTCTCTGGCAGGCTACATGGCTGCTCTCTGACTTTGCCCTTCTTTGTCCTAGCATTCAGCCCAACTCCCATGCACAGTTGTTTTGATGGAAATTACTTAATATCTTTTGTAGTAAAATTATCCAGTTATTTCTAAACTGAATTTAGCAATGCCTATGAAAGCCCACCTTATACCTAACACTATCCATAGCCCCAAACCCTAGCCCTAGCCTTATCCCTACAGTAAAACACTAACAGTTATACTGTTCCTAGCAATACCAACCATAACTATATCCCTACCCCAACAAAATTACTATGTATAGTTTTCTCTAAGAAGTCCCTGAGCACGTTTCCTTTACCTGTGAGCATATTTTCTAAAGAGCAAACTCCACGTTCTTCCTCGTCTAAGAGCACATACTTTTTCCTTTGGTTTTAACAAGCAAGCATTCTGTAGCCATGTATGCAGATCAGTTTTAATACTAGCAACACATAATACTAGCAACACCAAAACAGTCCCCTTAGTTTTAACCTGGATTTAGTAATCACTGTAGAACTAGAAGTATGACTTTTCTCTATTAGACAATTGAACATATTTCCTGCACTTACATGTCTGTTTTCTGAAAAAGGAAACTTAAAGTTCTTGCTCAACTAAGACTTAAACATTTTTTACTTGGTTGTAACAGACCTTATATCCTTAAGCATATAAGCATAGCGGTTTTGATGCATGCAACTCAATAGCTATTGAAGGTAAACAAGGCACTTCTCAGCATGTTGTATTTAGTAATCACTATACAACAAAACTATGGTTTTCCCTAGTCAGATCCTGAGCACAGTTCCTTAAAGTGTGCCTATGCATTCTAAAACAGAATATCACAACTTCTTACACTTAAAAGAATACTGCATTTTCAGTATATTTTTTTTAACAAACCTGCTACTTTAGACAAGTATGAAATTGTTTTGATGAAAGCCATCTAATATCTTTTGTAGGAAAATGGGTCACTTCTTCCTAAAAAGAATTCAGCAATGCTTATAGCAACCTACCCCTAAAACTAAACCCAACCCTGACCATAATTCTGAACCTGACTCTAGCCCTAACCCTAACTCCGACCCTAACCCTAACCCCCGACCCTAACCCTAACCCTGACCTTGACCATAACCCCGACCCTGACCCTAACCCTAGCCCTAGCCCTGCAGTAAAACACTAACAGTTACATTATCCCTAACAACAGGAACTGTAAGAGTAACAACAAGCCACAAGATTTCTTCTTCTATTTATTCTCTCTTCCTGTTAATCCTGGATATTCTTTCCTGACAAGCTATTGGCCATTCAGCTCTTTATTAGACCAATCAGGTGTTTTAGACAAGCAACATAAGACAAACTTCACAAAGTTAAACAAATGCAACAGAAAAGAATGCAACACATCTTTGCACCATTAAAACAAATGCTCCACAGCATAAAAAATGTAATACATCTTTAAATACTATTCCATACAGTGTATTTCACTCCCCACAACATTTAGTGAGCTCTATACAACAAAACTAAGGTTTTCTCTAATAGACACCTGAGCATAGTTCCTTCACTTGTGCACGTGTATTCTAAATAGGAAACTCAGACTTCTTGCTCTCCAAGGAATACTGCAATTTCCAGTAGATTGTTAACAAACTTGCTGCCTTAGACAAGCATGCAGAGTTGTTTTGATGCAAATCACTAAATATCTTTCTTAGGAAAACAAGCCACTTCTTCCCAAACTTAATTCAGCAATGCCTATAGAACCCTAATCCTAACCCTACCCCTAACCCTGACAGTAGCATTAGGCCTAACACTAGCCCTAGCCTTATCCCTACAATAAAACATTAAAACTTACACTATCTCTAACAACATGAACCATAACTGTAACCCTAACCCCATAAAAATAATATGTATTATTTTCTCTAGTAAGCCACTGAACATGTTTCCTTTGCCTGTGAAAGTGTTTTCTAAAGAACAAACTCAAAGTTCTTTGTCATGTAAAAGTTCATGTATTTCCCTCGGTTTTACATGCAAGCTTTCCTTAGGCTCACAAGCAGAGCTCTTTTGGTTCAAGCAATACAATATATTTTTCATACAATATAATAATGGTTTCCCCTCCTTCACATCCTTCTACACACTTTCTTACCTCCTCATCCACCTAACCACCTCCCCAAAAGAAATACCACATTTAAAAAGAGAACACCTACTGGATCTAGAGAGATGAACCATAGTAAAGAGAACTTGCTGTTCTTGTAAAGAACCCAAGTTCAGCTCCCCGTAGCCACATGTTGGCTTACAACCATTAATAAATCAAGTTCCATGGGGACTGATGCCTTCTTCTGACTTTGCAGGCACCAGACATGATACACATACATACTTGCAAGCAAAGCACCGTCCCAATTAAATAAACACACAAACACACCCATTTATGTAGACATATATCTATATCATGTTGAGTAAGTACACAGACCTATAGTTAGCCTGTCAAAGGCTTCACACTTAGCATACTGATCATACTACATATCAGTCCCTTCATCTGAAAAAAAATTAGTTTCTTAACAATGAACATCATAGATATAACATGAGGATAAAAAAGCTAATACATAGAAGGCACAAGCACACCCTGGCGCAGAGTATGCTCTTATCAGTACATTATGTATTTTTATGTTGCTGTGATAGAGCACATGGCAGAAGCAACTTCAGGAGGAAAGATTTATTTCAGTGTATGGTTCAGAAGCTATCAGTGGGCAGAAGCAACTTCAGGAGGAAAGATTTATTTCAGTGTATGGTTCAGAAGCTATCAGTTCATCATGGCAGGAAAGGTGTGGTGACAGACTGGGTCTGTGGCAGTGGGAGCATGCTGTAATTGCTTGTACATGACACTGACCAGAAAGCACAGAGAGCTCAGGCCTGAAGCAGTACTGGACTGTCACTCACACAGCCATCCGCCTGTCCTACTTCCTCCAGCTAGACTCCACATCCTAAGGCTTCACATGCTTTTAAAACAGCATTTAGAGACCAAGTGTTCAAGGTTACAGGGGATATTTCACAGTTAAGCTAAAATAGGAGCCCAGTGTGGTTGCTGAAATCTTTAATTCCAGTGCTCAGAAGGCAGAGGCAGTAAGATCTCTATGAGTTTCAGGCCAACTAAATCTACATAGCTAGTTCTAGGCCAGTCAAGACTACATAATAAGACCCTGTCTCAAAAAAAACAAAAACAAACAAACAAAACAAAACAAAATGTCAGCATCAGTCCACATAATTCAACTAAATGTTTACATTCTTGGCACAAGGCTGAAAAATGCAACCATCTAAAATAAAAGTATAAAACAAGGATCCTGAGGACTAATAAGCGAGAGTTTGAAGGGATTTATATACATTTCTAAAACACATAAAAGAAACCCAGAAGCAATCTGAAAGTGGGACCTTCCCGCAGCCTGTCTACCTACTGTACACTTGAGCAGGTTCTCCATAGCTTGCTGCTGCTGAGTGAAAGAAAGGACTAAGCCAATGTAACGAGTACCAAAACATAATTGCAAAATGCTTTGAAACTTTGTTGCAGTTTGGTTTTGCATATCTCTTAAAACTTGCTCACCAAGTTTCTAACACATGTATGCTATTCAAAGGAATGTACACCACACTACCAGATAACTATTAAAGAATATTTTAAGATTTATTTTTGCTCTTTATTTATGTATGTATGTACACATTCTGTCTGAGGGCATTCTACATGCCATACAGATGGATAGACAGGAGCCCACGAAGAGGGCATCAAATCTCCTGATCACATCCACATTTCTAAATGACTCTTTCTAAAAACAAACAAACAAAAAAACCACTTTAATGATGGGCTGTAGTGGCATAAACCCTTAGAGTCCTAGCATTCTGGAGGCAGAACAGAAGCAGGTGGATCTCTGTGAGTTCCAGATCATCCTGGTCTACAGAGCTAGTTCCAGGACTGCCAAAGTGACACAAAGAGACTCTGTCTGAAAGAAAAAAGCAAAAAAAAAAACCTTTTAAGTCAAGATTGGTGATGCATACCTATAATGTCAACACTCAGGAAACAGAAGCAGGAAGATCATGAGTTTGAAGTTGGTTCGGACTGTGTAGAAATTCTGCGTCAACATTAAGCATGGGGTTAGCCCATTTCTTGATTGTCAAATAAAGGCAGAATTTTTTAATGCTTTATTTTATTTTTTAGTAAAGGGATGGGCATGGTATGCATACCACTAATCTAGCGCTCAGAGGGAAGAGACAGAAAATCAGAAATTAAAGGCCATTTTGAGTTGTGGTGCACACTTTTAATCCCAACACTCAGAAGGCAGAGGCATGTAGATCTGTGTGAGTTTGAAGCCAGGCTAGGCTAGAGGGTATTCCAAGACAGTCATGAGTACATAGAGAGACTTCTCTACATGAGGAGTTAGAGATCATCCTGGACTACACAAAAATCTGTCTCAAAAACAAAACAAACCAAAAACAACTAAAGAAGAGAGTCATGATACGTGATGGTAAAGGACTGTAATCCCAACACTTAGCAAGTTAAAATGGGTACGCAATGCACTGAGTGTCAACTTGGGCTACAGGGCTACATAATCAAGATGCGGTCTCAAAACAAAAAGACTAAAGAGGGGCATTCTGAACTGTCTTTGATGCAGAATGCTGCCTGACTCTAGGACCTACCTTTTATTGCTCAAATAAATTGTGTTAAATGTGGCGCATGAGAGATGGTAGGTTTGGTGACATTTGCTTGGAAGATGAAGGCAAGAGAACCACAAGTTCAAAGCCAGACTCACTTATGTTAAAGTCCTGCCTCAAAAACCCAAGGGCTAGGAGTGAGTCAAATATAACCCAAACTCATTTCTACCAAGGAGAGTAAACAGAAGTTCCTGAGGAAAGACAAAGCTTGTCTCTGTGCTAGTGGCAGACTAGGCAGCTCACACTGACAAATCCGTGGGCCTAGAAGCTGGAATACTTTCATTCTTGCCCCCAATTCACAGATAAGGGAACTGAAGCATGGAGCAGTAATGAAGCATTTTACACAACACAATAGTTTAGTTGGGATGTACTTCAATGGTAGAGGGCCCACCCAGTTTGTGTGAGACCCTAGGCTCAATCACTAATATGAGAAAAGGAAATAATCAAAACAACAGCTGCAAATGTAAACTAGCCATAGAGTGCTTATCTAGCATATACAAAGCCCTGAGACTAATATAAAGTTAATCACTATTAAAAGAAGTCAGATAAGCCCTTGTCCCTAGTTCTTGATTCTAGCTTTGCTTAAACAGCAATTCTGATGGAGGGTGGAAATGAGGGTGGTAATTTTCAAATTACCTATTTGAAAATACCAGATACCTTGATTTAAAATATTGATCAATGGTGGAGTGCAGTGATATGTAAAGCCTTTATATCTGGCTTTAAATGACATGTATAGTAAAGCCTTTGTGTCTGGCTTTGAGAAAAATGATTCAGCAAAGCCCTTGCTATGTGTGGGTTAATCAGTAGAGGCTGAAAAATTGTTTTGAGATTGTTTCAACCTTGAAGCATTGTTTCTCTGGAGTCTGCACTTGGCGCTATGCGAGAGCTTGCAGCTGCACTGATCTTGGTCCTAAGACACTCCTGGCAGACCTGGAAATCCATAATCAAAAAGGGACTTTTTTGATTATTTGTGTGGCTTATCTGCTCTGATGGGCAGAAAGAGCAAGATAACTTTGGTAACTGGAAACTTTTTCAGCCCCAATTTAAGCTTGTAAAATTGTTTGAATAAAGTAACTAGAGGGAGCTAGCCAGGTACCAGTCTTTTCCAAGAAGGCTGTACTCCTCTGCTCCTTTGGAAAGTGAAGGCTTAGCATCTTGGTGATCTGTCGCTGCTGCGGCACCTATGACCCAACATCAAAAAATAATGGAGTGCTTGCTTCACATACTCAGGGCCCAATGTTAGACACCAACACCAACAAGATATATGAAACAGCAGAAAAGGTGAATCAGACTCTCCTAAGCCAACATCCCAGGAATGTGCTTCCTAGGTGACTCTTACAGTTTAAGATGCCCCACACTAAGAGTACCTACATAGTCATCTTCTGTTTATCACAATGAGCTTGTGAACTGTTTATTCCTTCATCTCAACCCCTCAATACTTGCTTGCTTAGTGTCTTCCATGTGCCAGGCATTATCAGGTCAAGTTCAGCTCTAATGTGTTTCAGACATCCTATGACATTAAAGTTTGCTGACAAGTGGAAATGACTGAGTAGATTTAAACACATTTAAAGGGCATGGCTTCCCAGTCGGTGCAGTCAGGCTATTTCAACACACACACACTAAATTTCCTATGGAAGCAAGGGAACTCAGAGGGATATAACAGATGAATGTGACCAGATGTCAATGCTAATTATTCACATTACTAGTTTTAATTGGAGCCTCCCATACTTCGTTCGGAATTACGGTGGCTCCTCTTGGTTTAACAAGAGTTCAGTTTGGCTACTAATGTTTACCAAGGATATGACTTAAGAGGCAGATTATCCAACTGTTGAGGCTTCAAATTTCTTGTTGTGGAGTTCCCTGCTGCCACCTTCCTCTTCCCTCCCATTTTCTTTGTGTGACCAAATCCCACACTACATTTAGTGATGTGTGACTATGCTGCACTTTTCCCAGCATGCTTAAAACCAATTCCTTAACTCTTCTCAGGAACTAATAGAGACGTTTAGGTTATTCCCCAGAAAGTCCTTTTAAAATCCATCCTGGCCCTGAACCAACATTCCTTAACCTCTTCTGTAAACTCAATCCTCTGCTCCAGTCAACGCTGCGGCACCTCGAAAGTCTGTCCTGGGGACAGGCTGCAGTCGGTTGTAAATCTCCTCAGTAAATGCTTGGGACGTGATCAGGCTGTCACTTGGAGTTTCTTCCATGAATCAACCAGGCCCACCTGCAGAATGCTCTTGTGTTTTTCAGAGGTTGAAGCTATAATCTCTCACGTCAGTCCTTACCCTGGGCCCTCTCGGGCGTGCAGGTAGCTGGCTGGACGTTTGCCACAAGAGGGCGCTCCCGAGCACGGGTCTGTCTCAATCTTTAGTTCTCCAATTCAGGTTTGCTTCGAACTCGTCGTTCATCGTTCTCCTCCGTAGCCTCCAGAGAGCTGGGCTCTCCGGCGTGTGTCCAACACCCCGGCCTAAGATAGGAAGTTATGAACGCATCCAGAATCCAGCCTCCAAGCTCCCGGTGACTCCGCCCCTCGAACGGCCGCGGGGCGCCAAAGCCTGGGCTCCAGCGAGGCTCCACCCTTCCCCTCCGCCCCCCCCCACGCCAACCNGCGTGCGTGCACGTCACAGGCTACGACTCGAGGGTGGAAGAGGCGCTGCGTGTGACGGCCTTCGGCCAGCCAATGGACGATCGCGACGGAGGATTTCAAATGTGGCGGCGGTAGTTGTACCCTGCCTGGCGGAGCGGGAGGCAAGACAAGCTCGCGGTGCTGTGAGGGGCTGTGAGCGGCAGTGAGCGGCTGTGAGCCGCCGAGGTACGGGGCGGGACGGGTGGTGAGCACCGGGGGTCCCCGACGGGGCTAGGCCTTCAGCTAGCGGGAGCGTGCACCTCGCACTTGGCAGGGCTTTTGCTCTAGCACACATCTTGTAGGACGTTAGCTTGCTTAGTTTATGCTAGCAAAAACTCCTTAGATAGGACTTTGCTTTTAAAGTATCTAATAGGGGCTGAGGATGTAGCTTGCTGATAGATTTTTGCCTAGCATGCACAAGACCCTGGTTCAGTTTCCTGCGCTGTTCAATTTCCTGCGCGCCCGCGCGCTCACGGGAACAATCTGTAATCAATTTTAACTCCACCAGTTATTCAATGTCAGACATCTCCAGTGCAAATTTTAAAAACTTAGTGGTGTTAAGGTGGCTGTCTTACGCTACCCATTTGTACTTAAAGTACTTTTAAAAAGAGTAGCTGCCTTTATTCTGTTAGACACCCCCTCCAATCTATCGTACATACATTGGTAGAAATACCTTTAGATGAGATATAGAGTACCTATTTAAGGCCCCAGATATGCACGTAGGAAAAATAAGTCCTGGAGAAATTACCCAAGAAAGGAAAAGATTCAAAAAACACTTAACCAAGAGAAAAGAGTCCGTTGTGGTGAAATTGTATGTGTACACTGCGGGCGGCAACAGTTTGCAATTTGGAGATCTGGAAGCTGTAGTCTAGAATACAAACTTAAGAAAAAGCAGCCTGGCATGTTGAAGCATGTCATTTTGCTTTAATCACATTGATGTTTTAATATGAATGCATGTGTTCTCTGCCCCCCAAATAAATAGTAATAATTGCTGAACAGAGCCCCGGATATCCATATAATTGCTTCTGAACTAATACTGTAATCCTAAACACTAAAGGTTGGTCATAAACATTGTAAGAAAAGTAAGGCAAAGTGTGTGGCTCGCACATGTGGTTCCAGATACTCAGGAGGCTGAGAATATCAGCGCTCTTAAGTTCGCAACCAGACTGGGTAACATAAACAATAAGCAGATCCCATAGTGCTTAGAATATTGTATGCCTCCAATGAGTTTCTACTAGAAAATGAATAGTTGACACTTACTACTACTTTCTTATGAAATGGCAGAAGATAAGATTATTTCAGAAACATGACATTTTACAGGATTTTTTTTTCTTATCATGGGCTTGATTCTAACATCTGTTTTTGTTGAGTTGTTTTTGAAATGAGTTTTGCTATGTAGCCGAAGCATGAATTCATGATCCGGGTGCTTTAACCATCTTAGTAGCTTGGATTATTCCACAACACCTGACTATTAATCATATTTTAAAGCTAAAAAAACAAAATTATTGCCTTTTTTGAAGTAAATTTACAATTTAGTCTTTCCTTTTTCCTAAATTTTACATTTGAAAGTCTCTGAGAAATGTTAATTGTTTATTTGTTTTTGATTCATAGACAAAGATGGTTAAGGAAAGGTGTCAGAAAAAGTCCTTTCAAGATAGTCTTGAAGACATTAAGAAGCGAATGAAAGAGAAAAGGAATAAAAACTTAGCAGAGGTTGGCAAACGCAAGTCCTTTATCGTTGCACCATGCCAAGTACCCAGTAAGAGATTTTTGTGATGTCTTTGTATCCCATTCTTGTGTGTTAGTGTGGCATTTGTGTGTGTGGTGTGTGTGTGTGTGTGTGTGTGTGTGTGTGTGTGTGTGTGT
>LOJH01042892.1:3850-14104 GCA_001685095.1 Ellobius talpinus
GCATCAAACTTTCTATGGATCTGAATCTGGACTTCTTCCTGTCTCAGCTCTCAAGTGTTAGGACTAAAAACATGTACCACCCTATCAGTGATTTGGCTTCCTGTGATTTCTGACTTACATTGTACAAATTTATATGTGGAATTTCTAATTCCAGATTTGTGGTAGTATGGATTATGTTTTCAGAAGACTATGAGGTAATAAGTATGGAGATGTCTAGAAGAAAAGATTTAATAATTTCTTATTTAATGTGTCAAAGAAGGGCCTATGAATAGACTTGGCTGGTA
Organism: Ellobius talpinus; assembly: GCA_001685095.1. Lineage (NCBI taxonomy): Eukaryota > Metazoa > Chordata > Mammalia > Rodentia > Cricetidae > Ellobius > Ellobius talpinus. The sequence continues at coordinate 4,135 of LOJH01042892.1, forward strand.
AAGAGGTTTATTGAGAAGCCTGAGGATGTGCAAACAATCATCATGACTTGCTGGTAAGATGTGGGCCTTATACCTATTCCTGAGATACAAGACATATGAATTTGGGTGTCTGGGCATCCAATACTGTAAGAAATAAGTTTGTTTCATAAACTTTGTTTACACCATCTGTTTTAGCTTCTAAACTAGAATGCTAACTTATGAAAATTAGCAATACATAAATTTTAAAAGACCATGTAATGTTTATATATAAAATGTAGAGTGAATACCTGGCTAAATATGAAAGCACTATAAACACTTTTCAGTGTTGCAACTGCTAGAAGTTGTGTTGCATCTATGAAAGACTTGTCAGTGGCAACTGAAATCTGAATAAATAAGTAAATGCAACAACAGGAAAACAAAGCTAGAATATCTTCAGAGCATCTTTTAAGATGTATAAATAATCCACTCCCCAAGATGTTTTCTCATTGGAACACTAGCTGATCACTGTACAAGTGTAATTAAGAAATTAAGACATATGCGTGCCAAATCAGTAAAATTTAAATGGGCATAAAAAATGACTATTGATCTTTATTAAGTGCTATTTGTCATTGACAGAGTTATAACACCATTGTTCGAATGTCAAGATTTAATCTTATTTTCTTACGCCAAAGGGCTTTATTGTCCTTTACCTGTTACACCTATAGAGTGTAAAATTTGAGAACATCATTTACTAAGTTAGAAAGACATTTAATTAATATATATGACTCTATCTTATCAAAAAAGAAAACATTTGAGTCAGATTTAATAGATGATATGCTAATCTAACCATATCAAAGATTTAGTTTTGAAATTTGGTACCTTACACTTTATGGTATATTGCAGCAAATCAAATAATTTAAGGAGGTGTATAAGCTTAATGGTATTGAAAATGGTCATCCCCTGGCTTGTTTCAAATTGGAGACAGAGATGTGTCATTCCATTGCAACTCTTATGCGCAAAGTACCCTGTAGTTCTTCACAGCCCTTTGAGTTCATATCAATCACTGGAAAATAACGTTTTTCCCTCAGAATGAGCTGTCACTATCAATTTTAATAGTGGCTGTAAAATAACTGAATTCTATCCAAATTTCCAGCAAGCCATTTGGTTCACTATATTGCAAAGCTTATAAAGACTTGTAAAACTGTATTTTTTCCTACTGCTTTACAAGAAATACAATAACACTTCTGTAAGGATTTCAATGCTTAAGAGCTTTTATTCAAATTTCTAACTAACTTCTAATGACAGTTTCCTCATTTATAAATATTTTAGATTAAATATTTATAATAAGTTGTAAGTTCTTTTCTCTATTCCTTTAATATACTTAAAACATCAGGGCCTTAGGGCTAAGAATATGTGATCCTCAAGGTAAAACAAGTGTGTGTGTGTGTAATACCCTGTTTCGGTTCCCATTTTAAAACTGTAAAGCAGTAGATGCCCCTCAGTAAAGATCATGCCCAGAGTAAAATAACATTATGCAACGCATACTTCTGAATCGAAAGTCATTTTTTATGCCAGCACAATTTCAATATAATTCAAACCTCTTTTAAGGTTTAAGATTATTTTTAGATCAAAATGTGGATCACAATATGAGGACTAGGATTGATAACATAAAATCAGATGATTTTTTTTATCTAAAAAAGCAAGTGTTTCCTTTTATAAATGGTATTTTGACTCCTTTTTCCAAAATTTGCATATATAATTTTACCTATCAGGAGAAGTACCATTTATTTCTATCATCTACAAAGTTTCAATTTGTATAAGCCATCATTTTTGATACAATTTGATTGTAATTATAATTTTAACATTCATCACTGTGAATTCCTTTGCATGATATGCTTGTTATTATTGTACAGCAAAATCAAAGAAAACTGCCTAGATATCTTTCAATTTTTAAAAACAAAGATTTCAGTACCTGGAAAATATTGCTAATAGAGAAGGAATAAAGGCCATATTAGGACATTCACTTCTGAATCTCCACCTGCATTGTAACTTTACTTTTAACTCCCACTAACTTATTCTTGCTTATAAAATGAGGTTAAAACATAAAGTTTTCTATATCGTTAGTAAGTTGCTGTAGTGTTACTAATTAGCATGCAAAAGTATTTGAGCTGCAGTTTCTGGAGCTGTCCTAATTTAGGAAATGTAGAAAATTTTCTATATTAGAATAGCCAGCTTATTTTACCTATAATTTATTAAGCTGTCTGAAAAGAAAAAAATGGTTATAAACATATACTTCTTATTTCTTTTGTTAATAATACAGAACTTCAATAACTGGTGTTCCTGGTAAAGTGATGTCTCTCTTTGTAGTAATTTGAATGAAAATGACCCCATAGGCTCTTAGGATTGAATACTTGTTCCCCCGTTGGGGGAACTGTTTCAGAAGACTAAGAATGTATGACCTTATTTGAAAAGGTGTTTCAAAAGCCCTCACCATTTCCAGTTAGCTCTCTACACCTCATGATAGTGTAACAAGATATAAGTCCTCAGCTACTGCTACAGCATCATGATAGACAGCCTGCTCCTGTGCTCTTGATAGCCATGGACTCACTCTCCGAAAATGTAAACCTCAAGATAAACGTTTTCTTCTGTAATTTACTTTTGTTGCTGTTTTTTTTTTCATCACAGCAAAAGAAAATTAACTAGGCTACCTTTATATCCCATTTATCAGGAAATAAAAAAACCCTTATATATCTACATGTGTTTTTTGTCTTAATCATTTGCAATTACTCAAATGATGGCATGCGCTTCCTTGGTGAGAATCATTTTGCCAGTCACACACAGTTTGAGTCACCACCTACTAAGTAGTCAAGAAAAGGCTGCCATGGAACTGCTTTTCTTCATTCATCAGTTATCTGCCACTGAAACTGAAACTGCTCCATCAGGTGTTCACACCAACTAACATCATGGGAACTTCAGTACACCGTTCGGTTTCTAGGTAATTGGATGTTATTCAACATGCTTCAACTACTGATGTATTTTTTCAAAGAGACTATGCAGAATTATTCTTAGAACTTATAACTTCAAAGAAATTTTAAGTAAAATCATGTAGGATGTTGTGTTTACTTGATTGTTATCTTTTAAGTGTGAATCATATTTTACTAAGGTTTTAGTTGTATAATGTTTGTCATGTCTTTCCTAAAATACATTCTGTTTCCCTAAAAAAAAATATGTAAATATTTTCATGCCTATCCCACTTGAAGTTATATAAATCTTGGTAAGGTTTGCTTTCTTATTTCTATGAGAATCAATGATTTCAAAGTTATGCAAAAAAATTTAAAGCTACAGAAAAGTCTTCTGAGAAGACAATTTTTTCAAGTACCCTGACTACTATTATAATGTAGGTCAATTGTTGTTATATGATCTTTATATATTATTGGTAATAAACCTTTTTGTAACTTCTTGTTTGTATAACTATCTATAATTACATGTATATGTCCTTCTTTAATATGTGAAAATATAGGGAATTTATTATAATTCAAACTTCATTATTGAAAAGGAATAAGTAAAGTGTCAGGCAGTTTGTTGACTCCCCAAATAATTAGATATCTTTGCTATATAATTTAGAGATTACACTCTTCAGGATATAACCTATAGATTCAAAACATGAACTTCTCAAATATCTGTATATCATTAAAGTGTTAGTAAACCACATGGCTGTCAGCACTTTAATGAATTAACAAAATTCTTTAGATCATGCAAACTATAAAATAGAATGAAAAGAGAACATATGTTCCACTTATACCAATGCCAGAAGCACAAGATCACATGCTGTGATTTCATTCATATTAAACTTCCATAATGGGTGAACCATGATGAAGGAAAGCTGATTAGTGATTACAAGCAGGAGAGAATTTGAGGAAAAAAATTCTTTCACACTTAAATGTTATACACTTTTTATTAGGCTGACAAAAACAGTAGGAGACACTTGCCCCTTGAAATAACATGTTCTACATGAGCAGAAAATCACACATGTAAAGCATTTGGTGACCCAAGGAAGATAGCATCTATACCTCCAGTCTATGTTGATAGTTGGAGATTAATTAGTGGGGATTTATCCCAATTTACCAATTTAGCTGTAGCCTCATATAAAAGTTCATTTTTACATTATAGATATGAGTTTAAATAAGCCAGTAATTACTCCATGTCCAGATAAAATTAGGATGAATTATCCAGAGAAAACATTTTTAAAACTTTGTGTAAAATTCTGTTATTGCTGTCAATCAAAGAATAATCTTTGTTTTTAGAATATATGTGTATAATAGTGTCTGCTTATGTACATGAAAATGCGACACGCATGCCCAGGTTTTGAAATTCCTTAATGTATTTGCATATGATAACCTCACTTTTGGACTGATGTTTATTCAATAATAAAACTGTTCTGTATTCCTAAATATAAGTTAAATTTTGTGGTTATATTGAAACTAAATATTTTACCTCAATCTAAATATTTATATGTATTTTGTACTTTTGAAAATATTGTATACAATACCTTCATATTTGTTACTCTCTCTGGGTATCCAGTCTTATTTTTGTATCTGCTTTTGATATTAACTGAAAATTTATTTTAATCCTATACCAAACTTTTATAACTACCTTTAATAACTTTTATAACTACCTTTAAACATTTTTTTCTTTCCAGCAAGAAGCCTTTTCTTCTAAGATAAAGTGAAAGTTTTAACTTAATTTCGATTCTTGCCATCTTTTAGATTCAGTGATTTTGATTATCCAACTTGTAGTATAAATTTAACAAATATTTTGTACTTTTCCCCCCACTGCATTCTTAACTGAATATGTTATTAATGCTTATGTATTTTTTGCCACTACACACAACTACTTCAGTTTGTCAAGAGCAACCTATAGTCTTTTAAAATGTTTTGTTTTGGAGGTTTTCCAATGAGATCACCTTTCACTTACAACTCAGTTAGGGGTAACACTATTACCATAGTTAGTGATAACTGGATTTGATGACAAGAGATCATCATTTGGGGCTCTGTCTCCCACATTATTTGACTGTTTCATTTTAGCCCCTTTCACATATGTATATATTTTAAAATGTTTCTCTTTGTTTAGGTGTCCATACAAACCCTTCTATGGCTGTTGATTTTAGTTGTGTCTTCCTGAATTAGCACTTTTGTCTTTTTTTCCATCTTTCTCTGCAATTGATCCTCCCATTCCAGCTTCCTCTTCATTTATAATTATCTATATTATTTGACTTCCTACTGAAATTTATCTTTCCCAGTCCAGGTCCAGCCCCATACTTGATTCCTAACCTCTATTGTTCTACAGACTGTAGATTGGTTATTAGTGATTTTTTATTGATTTTTATTGAGCTCTATATTTTCTATGCTCCCCTTCCTGTCTCTCCCCTCCCCTTCCACCCTCCCCCAAGGTCCACAGGCTCCCAAATAAGTGACTTGTGATTTAGTTATTAGTGATTTAACAGTTAATATCTATATCTAAATGAATACATACCATATTTTTTATCTGGATCTGGGACACCTCACTCAGAATATTTGTGTGCTTGTTGTTTTGTTTCTAGTTTTGTAGTTCCATCTGTTTACATGCGGATTTATGTTTTTAATGGCTGTGTAATCTTTCATTGTGTAAATGAAACATTTTCTTTCTTTCCTTCCTTCCTTCCTTCTTTCCTGTCTTTTCTTTCTTTTGTTTTTGTTGTATCTCTGTGTAACTTTGATGCCTGTACTGAAACTAGCTCTTGTAGATCAGGCTGGCCTCAAACTCACTGAGATATGCCAGCCTCTGCCTCCGGAGTTTTGAGATTAAAGGTATGCGCTACCACCATCTAGCTGAAACACATTTTCTTTATCCATCCTTCTGTTGAGGGACATTTAGGACCATTTCTAGTTATTGTGAAAGGAACAAAGAGGAACATGCTTGAGAAATTGGTTCTGAAATAAACCAAAATGTCCTTTGAGTATATGGAGGGTGAAATAGCTGGATTTGGAGAGAGATGGATTCCATTCTTCCTGAGAAATTGGCAATTTGATTTTCAAATTGTCTGTACAAATTTGCACTCCCAACAGCAACTGATGAGTGTTCTACTTATTCCACTTTCCCTCACCAGCATGAACTTTTATTTGTCTTATTGATTTTAGCCATTTAACATGTGTAAGATGGAATTTCAAAAATGGTTTTGGTTTACATTTTCCTCATGACTATGGAATAGTTCAAGTGTTTCTTAGCCATCTAAGATTCCTCTACTGAGAATTCTCTTTAGATATGTACTACATCAAAAACATATTTTTTGTTTATTATTATTATTATTTTTTGGAGACAAGATTTCTCTCTATATAATTGTCACTCCTGGAACTCACTCTGTAAACTAGGCTACCCTTGACACTGAGGTCTCTCTGACTCTGCCTTGCAATTGCAGGAAGTAAAGGAGTGTTACAAAATCATCAGGCCTCTTAACCTATCTTTAAATTGGCTTACTTGTTTTCTTGATATCTAGTTTCTACTCTGCATCAAAACCAAGTCAGACACAAACCCTTGATCTACAATGGTGTCCTACCTCTAAGATATGCTAAATATAGTTGCACAAAGCTTCTGGGAGGACCCAAGCAATATCTGATTTGACTGCAGGTCCACTCCATGAAAGCAATTCATACCCAGCACTGCTCAGGGACCTAGGAAAATCTGTTGTTTTACAAAAGACAATAAAGTGACTTTTGATGACATTCTTTTCTATTCATAATTCAGTGCCTTGCTCATTCACCATCAGAGAAGCTTCCTCCTCAGCAGATGGAAGCTTGTATAGAGACTCTCAGCTAGACATGATGCAGAGAGTATAATACCTTGAAACACTGAGTCCAAAAGAGGGTTTCTTTGACAAATCTTTGACAAGGATCAGGGAACCCTGAAGAAGAAGAGACAGGAAGTTCAATAGCCAGAAGGGATGGAGGACACCAAGAAGACAAGGCCTCCTAAATCAAGAGGATTGTTATACACATGAACTCATAGAGACCGAGACAGCATGCTAGAGCATTCGTGGGTCCATATCATATGGGATCCTAGAGCTGAGAGAAGAAGCAGACATGCCCCTTTCCAGACACCCAGAAACTGTCTCCAATTAAAAACCATTTGCAAGTAACAATTTATTTTTTTCTAAGAGATTCTCACTGTGGAAAGAAAATACTCTTAAGGTTAGGCTGCATGGCCAGTGAAGATGGCAAACAGAAAACAAACCCAATGGCAATTTTGGAAGTTTCTTGTCTCATAATGTCAATTCAGAACTTTTCCTATTTTATTTTTTCTTGTCTTATCTTTTATTTTTATTTTGGTTTTATCATATTTATTTATGTATGTATTTTTCTCTGTGTTTACTCTTCAGATCCTTTCCTTACATAATCAGGACTTCTCAATGTGTGAATGAATGAATGGGTCTTGGCAGCTGTATCTGTTATCTTTTTTTCTCCCTGGGCTTATTTCATTCTGGTTTTTATTTGTTCTATCCCAATGAGTTTAATTTTTTATTATTATATATTTTATCATTATCCCTTAAACCTTGTTTGTTTTCTATGAGAAACAGAAAGGGGGTGGGTCAGATGGGACGAGAATTTGAGAGGAACTGAAAAGAGTAGAAAACATGGAAGCCATGATCAGGATATAATACACGAGAAAAAAATCATATTTACTGTAAAAGGAAACAAAAAGCAAACAAAATGAACTGCTACAAAGCACCACATGGATGCTGGGAGCAGACTCTGTCTCATTTTTAAAAACTAAGTTTCCTTAAGTGCTGAGCAGTTTCTGAGTTATTGGGAACTATGTGTCTGTTAAACATAGGGACACATTCCAAGTGTTATGCCTAGTAGAATAAGGATGTTAAATGATACTGAAATGTTACATGGTTATTTAAGGAACTACTCTAGATCTAGAAATTTTGGTTTTCTACTCACAATGATTCATACTCCACAATGTCAATATCCTAGTTAGTGAAGGGTGAACACTGCATTTCTTTTATTAATATGCAATAACTCCTTATATTTTAGATGAGTACATAACTATCGTTGCCCTATATGAATGTGCATTTATATGTGTGTACATTTCTACATACATATATATGAATACATACAATAAAAATAGAAAAAAAATTTGCAACCGAGTTATTTTTTTTTAAAAATGGCAGTGTTCATTTTTAAGCTATGAGCCTCAGGTCAAACCATCTTCCAATCTGCACTGTAGTACTACTACAAGTGCAACCTGAATAAATGCCATTTCTCCATTTCAACTCTGGACTTACTACCAGCTTCTGTATTGATTCTAACAGTGTTTGATGACAGCTGCCCTTTTCACCCTTCCACAACTAATTAGCTTCTCTTGATTCCTCAGATACACCAGTTTGCAAGAGGATTCTTTTCTATACCTTCTGTAGTCTTGTACCACAATGCCTTATTATATGTTTGACAACCTGGGGAGTTTTAGGCCTCAGCTCAGGAGAAAAACTCTTGGGACTTTGAAATTCTATTAGCGTCATTTCAGAAGTAACTCCTGTGTCGAGGGAAAGTGAGAGTGGCAGCATTTTATCTAGATGCAGTGATGGGAAATATAAGATTCTACAAATTTCCTTTGGTAAGTATTATTTGAATACTCTCTCAAGTTGAGGAAATGAATGATATCAGATCTTCCACAGACAAGAAAATGAATTTTGAGCAAAGTTTCCCTAACTACTTTGCTTTAGGTTATGTCTTACACAAAATATACACCTTTAATTCTTTGACCCTATCTTGGCAAGAACTTGCTTGAATGGGCTATGCCGCATGTTAAAATATAACAAACTGATCAATTAATAAATAAAAGAAATATATTTATATTTTGTATTTCATACAACTAAAAATATAGTCAGAAAAACAAAAACATTCATGAAGAAGATTGAAAAATGTGATACATGGGCTAAACTTTGGTGTTATGCAACATACATGTATATCAGTACTATAATTCATCTCATTAATATGTGCACTTTCTTTTTACGTCTTCTTTAAAAATTAACTGACTTAAAAATATCAAAATGCAATATTTCAAATGTTACCATTCATTTAAAAATCTCTGCTCCTGTCTGCTCTAAACCCCTTTTTTTCTCATTCACCTTGATGAATATTCTGCATTCATCTCCCTTATTCAAACTTCTATTTTGCTATTAACTAAACATCAATCTCTATTTTTCCCACACATTATTCAAAATAGTGTCTATACATGCTCCTCATTTCTCCATTGTCAAAACTTTTTTCATTCTCCTTTGTCTAGTTGCCAGACTTAGTCATCGGTTTCATCACATACATTTTGTTCTATTCAACATGAAGCTTATTAATTCTTAAATGCTTCAGACATAATGAAATGAGTATGAGGTGTTTCCTTTTTATTTATTTTTAAATTTCAGTGAATATATCCAAGTCTCAGTGCATGCATTTGTAAATCATGAACACAAGTATCTAAGCAGGACAGAAGCTGTTGTCATATCATCTGGAGCTGTACTTACAGGTAACTGTGAGCCACCTGAAATGGGTGTCATACAAAATCACAGGTCATAAAGCAATTACTCTTAATTGTTAACCAATCTCTCCAGACCTTAAGGCATTTTATGCCTTAACAAACAATATATTTTTAAAAGTACAACATTGATATTTTCAAGTATCTCTGTATTTGTTTGCTTTTTTCCTTTAGTCAAAAAAATTTATTTTTGTGTGTTCTTTTCTAAATTAAATTTATCATTTTTTTGCATCCTGATCACAGTTTTCTATCTCTCCTCTCCTTCCATTCCCTCTCCTTACTTTATTGCCACCCACACATTCCCTAAACCCCCCTCCTCTGTTTGTGTTCAGAAAGGGGCAGGCATCCCTTGGATATCAACAAAACAGGGCATATCAAGCTGCATTAAGACTAATCCGGACTCTCTGAACATGGCTGACATGGAGAGCTGACTGAGAAGCCAAGG
>LOJH01042893.1:2231-14104 GCA_001685095.1 Ellobius talpinus
GGAGGCAGAGGCAGGTGGATCTCTGTGAGTTCGAGGCCAGCCTCGTCTACAGAGTGAGTTCCAAGATAGCCAGGGCTACACAAAGAAACCCTGTCTCAGAAAGCTAAAAATAAATAAATGAGGGTCTGTCTTAGGGGAAAAAATGTGGGAAGCCTCGATGAAGACATGAACCTCAGTCTCCACACATTAGCACACCCCACAGTACACATACCAGCACACCCCTCGGTACGCACACCACCAGCACACCCCACGGTACGCACACCAGCACATTCCACGGTACACCCAGAGAAAGAAAGGCTGTGTGGGAGGGGAGCTGGGATTATGCCAGTCAGCCAAGGGAAAACAGTGAGCTCAGAGCAGGGAAGGGAAGGCAGGTTGGGGTGGGGCTGGGGTGTGCCAGCGCTGTGACCAGGAGAGCACCCTGTATCACCATGACCCACTGTTACCTTGATCAGTCCAGCCCAATCCTTTAGGACCCATCAAACCAACTCTGTGACCATGGAGAATGTCAACAGACTAATGGCACAGACAAGGAGCCCAGAGGAGCAAGGCCTGCGGCCATCCTCCCTTCCTCTCTTGATGTGTGGCCTTGCTCAAGGCGCGGGCCTCCAGGGACCTCTGCAGCCTCCCCCGGAGAACAGTTAGCATACCTGCCCTGTTCAGAGGAGAAATGAGGTCATGCTTGGGCCATGTTCTGAGCTTTGGAGACAATGAGTGTATTCTTGCGGACAGTAAGCATAATAACAATTACAGCAAATCTAGCCAGTAAAACACCCAGAGCAGCAGCGCAGCCCCTTGGTAGGGTAACAATGAAAAGTTTAGGGTTGCTTTTTGAAGTCTCTAGGTGGGGGAGTTTTCTTGGCCCTGTATCAATCTCTGGGGTCTGTGCGGTTGATACTGTGGGAGGAACTGTGGTGATCTCCCAACTCCCTTTAGTAGCTGAATAGTACGCATGTTTGCGGTTTCTCCCAGAGGCCTTCAAGATCCCTCTTTCTTCTTTTGTTCACTTTGTTTTTACTTACCCCCCCAGGGTATCATGTAGCCCAGGATGGCCTAAAACTTTTTAGGCAGCCAAGGATGCCCCTGACTTCCCAATCCTCCTGCCTCCACCTCCTGGATGCTGAGACTCCAGATGTGTACCACCTCCTCCTGGGATGTCTCAGCCCTCTGCCACCTGCACCAGCATCCCCTCCACTTAGAGACAGCCACCTGGCTGTTGGAGATTTTGGGCATTTAAGTCTTGGCCATAAACTAGCCCAAAACCATGTGCCCTTAGTCTCTCCCACCTATGCCTCTTTTAGTGGGGCTCATTAGGTCTTCAACCTTCAACCACTGGTCATACAGTGTCTGTTGGCAGCAGAGCTCTGCCGTGTGGAAAGCAGATGAGGGACACATTCTTCTTGAATCTGCAAACTGACAGAGAAGCGCTGTGGGGGTCGCAAGGGGTGTGGCTCCACTGATAGTGCTCGTCTGGATGCCTGAGGCCCTTGGCCCTTGTGGCTTCCAGGGCTGCCTGTAGCGCCTATAAATGTAGGTGGTGGTGGAGCCCTGCAGCCCAGCAGAAAGGTCAGGAGTTCAGGTCACTCCCAGTGCTTGGAGGTAAAGCCTACACTGTGGTTCCTAGGAAGACCAAGTTCTCCTTCCACTCTGTCAGGATAAACCAGGGATGCAGAGAAGATGGACATCTATGCTGGTTTGAATGAGATGGTCCCCAGAAGTCTTGGGCAGGTGAATTCTTGGTCCCCTTGTCGGTGCTATTTGGAGAGGATTAGGAGGTGTGGCCTTGCTGGAGGAAGGACGTCACTGGAGGTGGGCTTTGGGGTTTCAAAAGCCTCATGCCTCCATGTCAGCTCTCTTTGCTTCTTATTTGTGAACAAAGATGTGAGCTCTGGGCTGCTGCCCCAGCTGCCTGCTGCCTGCTGCCTCCATGGTACCATCATGGACTCGAAACCTCTGGAATCCTAAGCCCACACTAAGCCCTCGCTCCTGTAAGTGGCCTTGGCATTTTGTCACAGTGCCAGAAATGACTAAGACAGGCATTGTGGATGGATGGTGCTTCAGACAGCGGAAGGTGGACGCTGCCTGAGAATGACATCCCAGGTTGCCCTCCAACTTCTACGTGAGCATGCACGCAGGAGCTCACGCACCCGTAGCAACAACAAAGACCTTAGAGAACAGAGAAGGGAAATCAGCAATGAATTGTGGAAGGAAATCTCCTGGCTTTGCAAAGAAAGAAAGAAACGAATCCTTGAATCGACCATCTAGGAACAAGAAAGAAAGATCTAGATGCTTCCATAGAGAGCCCAAAAAAGCAAGTCACTGATAAAGTAACATGAAGCTGGCATCGTACATGATATTAAAGGACAAGGAGCTTTCTCTCCCAACTTCTGAAGGAATGAAATCTTCAGGTGGGAGGGGAACTCAGTCAGTTTGGGTTTCTTCCCACCCTCGTGTTCTTTAATCCTAGAGAATGTGTTTAGCCAAGTAACAGTGAGTTCAAGAAAGAGGAAGCCATGGGCTGCTGGAAACGCCCAGAACAGAGAAAGCAATGTGCACTCGCTCGTGAAGTCTAAAGAATAATCAAGCACAATGTAAATATCTCTCCCAGTGGTCCTCAACCTTCCTGACACTGTGACCCTTTAATATAGTCCCTCATGTTGTGGTGATCCCCAGCCATAAGATTATTTTCGTTGCTACTCCATAGCTGTCATTTTTCTGCTGTTATGAATCATAATATAAATATGCAGGACATCTGATATGTGACCCCCCCAAAGGGGTCACAACCCACACATTGAGAACCATTGATTTAAAGGATGGTAATTCAGAGCCAGGCTATGGTGGTTTGAAAGAAAATGGCCTTCAAAAGGAGTGGCACTATTAGGAAGTGTGGCCTTGTTGGAGGAAGTGAGTCACTGGGGGTGGGCTTTGAGGTCTTTTTCGCTCAGGCTTCCCTTGGTGTGACTGTCAGTCAACTTCCTGTTGCTTTTGAGTCAAGATGTAGGACTCTTAGCTCTGGCAACACATCTGCCTACACACTGCCATGCTCCCCACCATGATGATAATAGACTGAACCTCTGAAACTGTAATCGAGCCACCCTGAAAAATGTTTCCTTTATAAGAGTTGCTGTGGTCACAGTGTCTCTCCACAGCAATAGAAACCCTAAGATGGAAGTTGGTACTGGGAGTGGGGTATTGCTGTGACAGACCTGACCCTGTGTTTGTTTGGAGTTTGGACTTCAGTACTTTGGGTTAGGAAAGCAGTGGAATGCTCTAAGTACTGATCAATGGGGCTTCCTAGTAGAAGCATGGAAGATATGGTGCTAATAATAAGTTGAAATATCAGGATCTGGCTCAAGAGGTTTCAGAGATAACCTAAGCTTGGGAGGCAGCAAGTGGGAGAGGAGAGAGAGTGATGCAGAAGTTGTTGAGGAAGACCTGGAGCAGCTTCCTATGACAGGGAATCAGGGAAGCTCATCAGGCTGTGGTTTCTAGTGCTCAGGAGGAGCAAGGAAGAGCAAGCATCTGAGGCCAGCTGAGTGACCTGTCAAGATGCTTCACAGCAACAAAGACTGGAAGAAATGTGTCCCTGCACACTTCATGTATACGACTCAAATTTAAGGGCAACCAGGCCCCCAGAGATGGCTCAGTGGTTATGAACATTGGCTGCTCTTCCAGAGGACTTGGGCTCAATTCCCAGCACCCACATAGCGGCTTATAACTTTCTGTAATTCTGGTCCCAGGGAATCTCTCTCCTGGCTTCCTTGGGCACCAGGTACACATGTTATGTACACACATATGTGCAGGCAAAACATACACATAAACATTTTAATTTTAGGGTGACTGAGAGAAGATAGGGATTACAAAACTGCCTTGCAGCTGGGGATGAGGGTCAGTTGGTAAAGCATTGGCCTAGCACACACAAAGTCCTGGGTCCATCCCCAGCTCTGAACAAACCAGCTGTGGTGATGCACAAGTCATTCCAGCATTTGGGAGATGGAAGCAGGACGTTCAGAGTTATCCTTGGCTGCATATCCAGTTTAGGGCTAGCCTGGATCACATTATACGCCGTCTCACAACAAAGCAAATGAAAAAGAAAATATCAAAGAAAAATGAGCCAGTTTCATTAAAAAAAGCAGAAAAGGTACAAAAACAAGTAAAGGAAAAGTAAAATAAAACAATGGGATGGTTCTGAAAATACCATTATTAATACATGCTCCTCTCACACAAATAAATGTTATAAAAATTTTAATTAAAAGCTATTAACCTTGGGGCTGGAGAGATGACTCAGAGGGTGAGGGAGATATCTGGGAGAAAGTAAGACAATTTGCTATGCAACCTTCTGTCATGAGTTCAATCCCTGGGATGCATGTAAAAAGATGGATGCCTTGGATGTGGCAGCACATGCCTTTAATTCCAGAACTCAGGAGGCAGAGGCAGGCAGATCTCTGAGTGAGTTCTAGGACAGCAGGGTACATAGTGAGATCCTGTCTCAAAAGCAGATAAAGATGTATAAATGAAAACATTAAGTACAATAATGCTTATCTGCAGTTCCGATATCCCTACCGCAAGATGGTTTACAGACAGAACTGATGATAAGCACACAGGTTGGCCGTCCTGAGTATGTGGCATGAGAGACCCCATCTCTGGCTGTCCTGAGTATGTGGCATGAGAGACCCCATCTCAGCAAGATGGCAGGCTAGAACTGACTCTCAAAAGTTGTCCTCTGACCACCATACACATGCTATGGCATGTGTATGCCCACACCCTCACATACATCACACACACACCACACCTAAAAATTTTAATTTAAAATAGGATTTGACATCACAATCACAAGATTACCTGAGTCTCTGTAGTCTTCTGGAAATGTAAACTCATGCGTGGGAAATCTCCAGGACCCCATGTTGCTTATCTCTGAGGAAGTCTGTCTGTGTGATATGCTTACAGGGGAAAGCTCACATACAAATGTCACCTCCATGGTATTCATGTGGGGGGCCATCGCCTTGGACATCTGTTCCTAAGAGAGGTCTCAGTAAGCTTGCTGCCAAGTGTTTAAATCCCCCCACAGTCTCACCTCTGATGTGGAATGTTGCTTCAACTAGACAAAGATATGTTACATTTGTTTCTGCTGCCTTTGTTAATGATGTAAAGATGTGTTACATTTGTTTCTGCATCCTTTGTTTAGGGATATAAAGATGTGTTACATTTGTTTCTGCATCCTTTGTTTAGGGATATAAAGATGTGTTACATTTGTTTCTGCTGCCTTTGTTAACAATGTAAAGATGTGTTACATTTGTTTTACCTTGCCTGCTTAAGACACCTGATTGGCCAAATAAAAAGCTGAACAGCCAATAGCTAGGCAGAGGAGGAATAGGCAGGCCTGGTGGGCGGAGAGAATAAGGAGGATAACTCTAGGCTGAAGGAATAGTGAGACAAGAGAGAACAAGGGAGAAAGGGTGGAAGAAACCCAGGGCCAGAAGCCAGGCATTGACCAGCGGGACACAGAGGAAACAGGAAATAAGATATACGGAATGAAGAGAAAAAGCCCCAAGGCAAAACATAAAGAGAAACAGATCAAAATAAGAGCTAAGATAAGGTCACAACCAATAAGGCTCTGTGTCATGATCTGGGAGCTGGTTGGTGGCCCAAAAGAAAGCCTGCTATGTCAGTCAGCCTTGCCACCCCGCACCTGCCCGGAACTCAAGGCCTGTCTCAGGACTCATAATCCCTTTTAGTTGTTGGGGTTTTTATTTGTTGTATAATTTATTTATTTGGATTTAAGTGCATGGGTATTTTGTCTGTATGGATGCCATCATGAGGGGGAGCTGCCATGTGGGTGCTGGGAATTAAACTTGGATTGTCTGGAAGAGCAGCCAGTGCCCTTAACTGCCAAGCCATCTCTCCAGCCCCCTGTTCTGATTTGTTTTCGTCTTTTGGGGGGTTTGTTTCTGAGATAGGATGTCTTCATGTAGCCCTGGATGGCCTGGAACTCACTCTGTAGAGCAGGCTGGCCTCCAACTTGGAGATCCTCCTGCCTCTGCATCAGAAGTGCTGAAATTAAAGTTGGAAGTCATAACACCTGCCGAATCTAGTCTCTTATGTGAGTTCTAAGGATTAAGTTTAGGCCAGCAGGCTGTGCCGAAGCCAGCTCCCAGCCCTTCGGGTTAATTAAATCACCATCACACCCAGCCATCCCTTTTAATTTAACCTGATTGATTGTTTATGCTTCCAGAACACCTGGCCCCACTCCTGTTCCTAGGAATAAAGTTTTAGTGGCCCAATCACGTCCATTCATTTGCAGTTTTCTATCTGCCACCCCTGTAGTTGAGATCATGTGACCTGCACAGACCATGACATTTTCTACGTGGTCCTTGACAGAAAAATTTTACTGATGTGTAGAAGGTAGAAATGCTTTGTGTTTTCCTTCAAGTTTATTTGATGTGTATTTCTTACTTGGAGTGATTTGTTTGTGTGTGTGTGTGTATGTAGACCACACGAGGGCCTGGTGGCAGAGGTCAGAAGAGAGAGTCAGATCCCTGGAACAGGAGTTACAAACAGTTGTGAGCCACCATGTGGTGCTGGGATTTGAACCCAGGTCCTCTGGAACAGCAATCAGTGCTCTTAACTGCTGAGCCTTCCACTCCAGACCCAGGGACACTTTCATTTTCTTGTCATCATCACCGAGTCTCCAGCAGGAGAGGACCTCTCACTCATTGCTCAATGGCTGAAAAAAAAATGGTAAAGAATTGTCTGTTGGAGAGACACAAGAACGTTCCTTATGCCTCAAGAATTCTCCACTGGGCCACCAAGTGGCTTCAGTGTAGGGGTTTGTCTAGAATGCAGAGCCTTGGTTCTATCCTCAGTATTGCAGAACTGGGTGTAATCCCAGCCGAAGGTTGAGGGTCAGAAGTTCAAGGCCATCCTCAACTACATAGTGAGTTTGAGGCCAGCCTGGGCTATTAAGACTGTTTAAAAAGTATCAGAGGGATTTCCATACCTAGGAAGAGGAGGCAGTGGCAGTTGTCACTTGCAGAGTTGGTCAGAAGGCTTCCTGACCTCAGCAGACACTTCCTAGGGGCCTGACCTCAGGCCAGCTCTGAGATCCCTCAGTGAAACCCACCTCTGTGGTAGTTTAAGCAGGGTGACAGGGAAGACATCTGAACCCCACCTGCCCTGACACATCCCTCTCAGACTGAGCACCTCTGGCCATTTTCAGGCACCTCTGTGTGGCACTCATCTGGCAAGCTCCCATGGGGACTCATTCCCACCCCTTTCTCCAGGGCCACCTCCTTCAGTTTCAGCCCTCAGCCTTCTTGACCCCTCACCTTTTGTCCTGGTCCCCTGGTTTGACAACAGTGGGAAGTAAGCACACTGGACCGGCCTGACTTAGCTCAGGGAAGAGGGGGACATGCTGGTTGCTGGAATGTGGCATTCCCTCCTTAGCCAGCTGCAGTCATGGAGGCAGGTGGGTTAAGACGCAGGCAATTCCTGGGAGTCACCTGGGTCCAGATTCTTCTCTGAGTCAAGCCTCCAGGATCTCTTGGTCTAACACGGACGAACTACACACCCTTGAGTTGTTGGCCCGACTCTATTGTCAAGAGAAACCCCCAACTTTCACAGTCAAGGCTGTGGATAGTCATTCCCCATGACTCTTCATGGACAGAACGTCAAAACAGAATGAACCGGAATGTATTGAGGTGGCAGAAGTCATTGCCCAGAGGACTGGCACCTCAGCTCCCCTCACAACTTCAAGGTCAGTCTTCCTCCTCTTCTTCCTTCTCTTTCT
The DNA here is from genome assembly GCA_001685095.1 of Ellobius talpinus. Taxonomy (NCBI): domain Eukaryota; kingdom Metazoa; phylum Chordata; class Mammalia; order Rodentia; family Cricetidae; genus Ellobius; species Ellobius talpinus. The sequence continues at coordinate 10,018 of LOJH01042893.1, forward strand.
CCTCTTCCTCCTCTTCCCCCTCTCTCCCCTCTCCTTTCCCTGCTCCTCCCTTCTCCCCTCCTCCCCTCTTCCCCTTCTTCCTCCTCCTTTTTTTCCTCTACCACCTCCTCCCCTTTCCTCTTCCTTTTTGAGACAGGGTCCCATACAGTCTAAACTGGCCTTGAAGTCACTGTGTAGACCAGGCCAGGCTTAGCCTCCTAAACACTGGAATTAAAGGCATGCACCAGCACCATGCTGGCAACCCTTTTGATTTTACAAATAAGGAAACTGAGGTTTCTCAATCTGCCACAGAGAGAAGAATCAACACTGAGAAAATAGTCTCAGCTGAAACAGCTGGGGTGGGGGTGGGAGTGGGGTGGGGTGGTGTTAGGGGCAGGCCAAGAGGGGCAGGAGGCCACAGCCTTCTCTGTGCTGTGAGCACAGCATCATCTTGGAGTACTGGCCTCTCTGGGACAGAGGACTGTCCCAGGCTTGACCATCACAGACACATAGAGTCCCCTGTCCTCTCATCCAGGCCAAGCACCACCCCTACTTGCCTGAGGCCACTGTTCAAGGAGGCCTCCCATCCCTTGGCCCAGGGAGAAAGTCCGCAACAATGCCTCCAAACTAAAACCATCTCTTTCTCCACAGAACAATGGCCGTTAACAGGCGTGGAACTGGAGCAGAGAAAGAAGGCACTCCAGGGGCCGAGAGCCCGCAGGGGTGTGGGGCGGAGGGGTGCTGGGAGAGCTTTTGTCCCCAGCCATCAGCCATCACCCTTTCCCCAGAGGCGTGCCCAGGGAAGCCTCTGGACCCTACCCTCACACTCTCTGAGGACTCAAGACTGCAGTGGACTGGCACCCCCACCCCAGCCTCACCCTGGACACTTGCCACCCACTGGGAATAGTGACTTCAATAAGCTGACGATTTAAACCAGCTCCCACAACATCCCCAGCAGGGCAACCCTGTTCCAAGAAGCCCTACTGTCCTGCTGGAACCAAACAGGACCTCAAGGGTGACCTAGAGGCCAGCAACAGATCCCCAACTCCTTACCATGGGAAACCCACCGGCCTAGACCTTTTTTCTTTTTTAAGGGGGGCATTTGAGACAGAGAGTCCTTGTCGAGAACAGGAGATGACGCATTTTTCTGCAGCCACAAGCCACTTTTGACGGGCCCACCCCATCGGGGGAGCAACTGAAACCTTGTCCCACCCAGCACGGCTTTTGTCTCCAGCACATTCATCTTATTTGGAAGATTTTTGTGGGTTTTCCTGTCTTTATCCAGTGCATGCTACCCTGAGGGGGATGTGGGGGGCGGGGGGAGTAGAGAAGCAGAGAGAAGGGTGAGAGGCATTCTTGGGGTTACTCTGCCTCATGGTTACAGTACATTTCGGGTGGGGGAGAAATCTGTCCCCCAGCACCCTTTGCACCCCACAAAGACACTAGAGACCTGGCCACATCCCAGGCCTGTCTCTTCAGAGCCTTCTGGGTCACACTTGCTCTGACATTGTTTAGTTTTGTGACCATGTATTCCAGGCTGGCCTTGAGCTCACTGTACAGTGGTAGATGACCTTGAACTTCTGATCCTCTACTGCCTCCGCTTCCCTTGAGTGCCCCCCTCCATTTCTGCCTAAATTCTTCCTTCCTTCCTTTCAAATATAAGGTCTTATATAGCTCAGACTAGCCCTCTCTGTCTCTAGGAGGCTGAAGCTGGCCTTGAACTCTTCCTAATCCTTCTGTCTCTTATGGGTGGGAGCCATGAAGCATGCGTGCCTTCTGATCAGTTTCTCCTAAGAGTGAGTTCTTTTCTGTTTTTGTGTGGGTATGCTAGCCCGAGTTTATGTGCACCATGTAAATGCAGGTACCCAAGGAGACCAGAAGAGGGTGCCACAAAACCTACAACTGGAGCTACAAGCAGTAACTCCTTTCTCTCCCTTCTACCTTGCTCAAATACAGAGACAACCCAGGATGGCTTTTAACTCACTATGTAGCCAGGGCTCCAACTCATAGTCCCCTGCCTCAGCATCCCCAGTGCTGGGACCACAGATAGGCACCACCTAATATAACTCTCTGTGGTCTTAATGGTTTTCTTTGTCTTGTGTGTATGGGTGTTTTGCCTACGCATGCATCCGTGCATCATGGAGGCCAGAAGACGGCACTGGATGCCCTGGGACTGGAGTCACAGAAGGTTGTGAGCTACCATGTGGATGCTGAGAGTGGAACCCTGGTTCTCTGGGAGAGCAGCCAGGGCTCTTAACCACTCAGCTATCTGTGCAGACCCTATAGTCCTTTCTAATCTAGAGGGGTTCCTATTATGCTAGATATCAGTACCCCATGTCCTTGGTGACCACAGGTTTGGGGTTCCCCTTACCATCTGGACCCCTCTCCGAACTCTGCATAAAAATTCCTTCTGCCTGCATCTGAGAAAGGCTACAGCCACTCAGGTGCTCCCTGCCTGGTGGCAGCTAAGAACCCTGAGCAGGATCACCCACTTGACAGGGTAGGGGACAGGAAGGAGGTGGGGTTCCAGGGCTGTGGCTTTGCCTGTTTCTGGTTATGTCAAGCAGCCCTCCTCCCTCCTGCAGAGGCCCCAGGGCATCCCCTGTAGAGGCCTACTTTGTCCCACACACACACCTCACAGGCCAGCTCCCAGTCATTAGTGTGCATTTTAATACGGCTATTTGGAGGGAGGATTACCTGATGTTTTAGACCAGGGAGGGTGACTCACTGTGGCTTTTCAGGCCAGGGAGATATTTTGGGACAAGAAGCCTTGCAGTGCCTGGCTGGCTCCCTGGCCTCTGTGGATGATGGACAGTCTCCAACCCCAAGCATGTTTGCCTAAGGCCAGGTAATTCTCAAGGGACTGTCCCTTCCAGACCTTAAGCTCATGTCAGGCTAGAGATAGAAATGCAAGTTTTTCTACCCTGTGTGGGTCACCATCTTTCTTTATTTAAAAATTTTATTTATTTTTAAAGATTTGTTTGTTTATGTGTCTAATTGTTTGCCTGTACCACATGTGTGGAATGCCTGTGGAGGCCAGAAGTGGGCATCGTATCCCTTGGAACTGGAGTTATAGATGGTTGTGAGCTGCCATGTGGGTGCTGGGAACTGAACCTGGGTCCTTTGTAAGAGCAGTCAGTGCGCTTAACCACTGAGCCGTGTCTCCAGCCCTCTTATTTAGTGTGTGTGTGTGTGTGTGTGCGCGCGCGTGTGTGCGTGTAGGTGTGTGCACATGCGTACAGGTGCCCATGGAGGCCAGAGATATCAGAGCCCCTGGAGCTGACAGTTGCAGGCAGCCAGGAGCCACCCAGTAGGGTGCTGGGAACCGAACCTGGGCCCTCTGCATGCTCTTAACTGCTGAGCGAGCCATGGAGCCCCATCAGCAGCGTCCTCACACATCCAGATTTATGATAAGTGAGGGGTTCCCCAGAAGAGCATGACAGAGACCTTCGAAACATTCTTGACCCAGCCTAGAAGGAAAGAAAAGATAAATAATGACTGACTACCTATGGGTAGCAGAAAGGTGTGGTTTTTTTTGTTTCGTAGCCCAGGCTACATCCTCCTGCTTCAGCCTTCTCAGTACTAAGACTACAAGTCTGTCCCCCCATGCCAGAATGGGGGGATTGTCATTTGCTTTTTTATGTCCCTTGTACTATACAGAAGGCTCCTGGGTGACGGCATCTGACCTCTAAAGATTCAGGCTCCCCGAGGACAGGGACCGAGGCCTATCCTTCCTGAGTAGCCTTAGTGGCTTGTGTATGTGGTGTAGACAGTGTTCTGGATATATGTTTCAGGGCTAAATCGATCAGCTTTGTTTTAACCACAGAGGAGATGGCCCAGGTTCCCAAGACAGAGTTCAATGATGCTAAGATGCATGGTGACCAGTGGCTCACACCAGCTGATGGGATGTGACATCCATGTCTCCTGCCAGGTGGCCGTGGTGCACGCCTTTATTCGCAGCACTTGGGAGGCAGAGGCAGGCAGATCTCTGTGAGTTCCAAGCCAGTCTGGTGTGCAGAATGAGTTCCAGGACAGCCAGGCCTATTACACAGAGAAACCCCATCTTTAAAAAAACAAATCCATGCTCCTTGTGGGTTTTTCTTTCTTA